>UELU01137630.1:6680-54655 GCA_900490025.1 Megastigmus dorsalis | reverse complement strand
GTATTTTTTGGTGTCAAACATTTCCAAAATTGTCTGTAGGTGAAAATATATATCGGTTACACTGCTGCGACTAACTGGTAAGAAGGAGATTAGTTATAATTGTTATAAACTCAACATATCATTGTTGTAAGTCTTAATTGAGACGTTTTTTTGATAGAATGCAATATTGCACTTATGTATATAGTAGCATGATAATAGATATTATTTGATATGTATGTCATATGAACTTGCATTGAGTTTATAATAAATTTTTTGGTAGTGGAGTTCTAACGTTGATTAAACAAGCTGAAATGCTTTGGCGGTACTTTCGAAATTTGAAACATGTATGTGCACTTTGCAAGTGTTCCGTCATCTTCGCGCAAACTCTGCTTGATAATTTCAATTTTCACCTCAGGCGCACATTATACGCAGCGAACGCGCTCTTAACTGTCCGTTTGCAACTGTCGATTCACAGCTTCAGAAAATACTTAAAGCATTTAACGGTAAAACGAACGACCGCGAACACGTAAAAAGCCAGCGTCGCGCGGTAAAGAAGCGAAAATCTGCGCCGCAGGACACACGCATATATACATATCTACGCGTGTTGTTTCACCATCGCGCTTGGCCACGCGCACATATAGGTATGCGTCAGCCATTGCTCGCAATATCTTCCTTTTCCCGACGCAATAGCCTGAAATTTTTCCAATCTAATTTCGCGAAAAATATAGAGATAGAGAGAGGTAGAGAGTGCAGGAAAAAACGAGAAAATTAATTGCCGAGACGAGATGAGAGAGAGAGAGAGAGAGAGAGAGCTGCAGGAGTGCGCTTCGCTGTCGCAGAACTCCTATCGACGAGACGAAATTACGTGAGCGACGTGAAACTCTCGCGAAGGTTTTTCATTGCGTCAGCGATATATATATACATACATATTGTCTGCGGGCTTTCCACCAAGAGAACCAAAGACGCGCGCTCTCGAGGGACACGTTCTCCTGATTTTATAATGAAACACGATTAAATGCGTTTCGATTTTTCAGTGCTTGCGCGGACATGTCATATTTATGGGACTGATTGAAAGTCATCTCGGCGAGAACAACTGTTGCATGATTTATTTGTTTATAAAGCATGTGTATTGAGATTCAGTTCGACATGGTCCAAGTCGTAAATTCTTCAGTTTTATATATCATAGTTTATTCTTCGAGTAGTATAAATCGTTTTAGATTTGTTTCAATTATGTATGGGATCTAAAAATTTCTAATACAAGCTGTCGAATGTAACTAGCTCGTTGGTTCATTAGTTAATGGGTGTAATTATATAGTAGCAAAGGGTATGAAATCATCAATTATAGTTGCAGTCAACACTTTGTAAACAATAAGGTGCATGTTATTACCACTTTGGCGAGAAAAATGTGTATCTTTATACATATACCATAATATTACTCCGAAAAGTTAAAAAGACCTTGGAATAAGTGAAAGTTATAGTCTTACGTCTTCTCGACAACTCGCGATTAATAAATGCCGTAAAGAGAATTAAATCGAGAAAGCACGGTAACCAGATGACTACAAAACGAAATTGTGATGCAAAATCGGCAATGATATATCGAAAGTGGATCGTTTTACCGGCATACCTGCATAAATACATTATATCAAAAGTCGATTATTAAACAGATGCCAATTGTCATTGGGAGTTCAAATATATAAGCTGAAAACCAAGTTATAGTTCATACTTGAAAAATATAGTAAAATTGCCAACAGTAGCAATTAAAGAGCAAAAGCAGGTCGAGGTCGAGGCAAAAGCAAACGATAATAAAGACTATGTGTCTGCAACTCGCGGTCTTTCTCTTCACCCGCTGCATATATAACGATATGTTCCTGCATATAAGTGGAGTTCTTCTTTTTCCACTCAAGCTAAATTCCTATATTGTAAAATGCTAAAAAGTGTTAATTCGCGCACTTATGGCTTGAGAGTATTAACAAGTTTTTTCAATCGTATAAATATGCTGTTCAGTCATGATTTTTTGCCTCTTCTAGAGGGAGTATTAACGCATGTTCTGAATTAAAGATGATTTATGTTCGAACTTTGCTGCATACCTAAATTTAAGCGATAAAACGAAAAGCGTATACAGTGTATGAAAATCGACCTGTATATGGTACAAATCGGTTCCAAGTTTCCCCCCCAGTTTCCGCCTATTCAACTCGTTCCCTCTTGCGCGCGCAATTCGCACCTTCGCACTTATTATACCAAATCGTATATACTTACGCGCTCAAATCCATTGTTTACTCTAGAAGCCGTCATCGCGAGTATCTGGCGGTGCGAGAGAAAGAGAGAGAGAGAAAGTCTGTAAGAGCTTAGGGTGCGGTGTTTAGTCGCGTTGGACTAGAACGCCGCGACACACCCTTCGATCCGCCCCCGCACGCTCATTATATACGGCGCCTGCGTCCGTTTTCTCTCTCTCTCTCTCTGCATGCACACTTTCCAAGCGTAGGTTCTTGTACGTATATAGGTATATATACATGACGAAGGCACACAGGCGTCGCGCTCGGATCTCCTTTCTTTTATTATGCCGTTATATATATATATATATATATTAATCTAATTGTGTGTACTTAACGGCGAGTCTCTGTGTAAACTCGTGTTCGTGTGGACGACACATGTTTTTATTCTGTTGGACATAGGGGCTGGCGAGATGCATAGAAACGATGGCGCGTAAAAGGGATTTTTGATCGATGCGACCTACGAATAACGTTGTTTTACACTGGGCTCCAGGATCTGTTTATATTTTTTCACCTGAATTAAGGTTCACTGCTCAATGTAGTTGACACTAGAATGTGCTCAGCTACTTGCTTTATCTCGATCAAATTTGTAGTGCGATAATATAAGTTATCTATAATATGTAGGCGTAAGGTGCATCGAGCCTGAAAGTATCGTATCATCTTGTGCCTATACAATTAAAATACATTCTCACGAAAAAGATTGAATGTTGCCAATATATTTATCTATACTTTCATCTGTAGAACACTGTTATTTTTAAAATATAGGTACTCTCCATAAATAAGTATACACGGTGTATAACTTAATTATAATGGATACGAACGATTGGGTGCTCATCAAGAAATAGCCGCTCGTGATTTTCCAAATATATATGCAATGACAAATTAATGATTAATTCTTGTTATGCTAATGAATTCACGAGTAGATAGAATAGCTAAAGAGAGAGAGAGAGAGAGAGAGAGAGAGGGACTCAGACTTCTAGCAGTCCGATGACCCGAAAAATCGTGGATAGAACAGTCGAGACACGTACAATACGCGCCGCTTCATCCTCGTCTATGATGCTGCGCGGCAACGGTGGCACCGAGTGTAACAGTCGCGTCTGTTCCTTTTTAATATCAACCATTACTAAAACGTTGAAATGCTTTATAAGCGTTGGGTTTCGTGACGGGTTATACGAGGGATGATCGGAATCACAAGCGAGAGCTCAATATCGTTGGTGTGCAGGACAATTCGATCGACTTTACTTTCACTGTAATATAGTGTGTATTTTATCATTTAAATCGACGACATAATAATATGGGCATATATACGAGAGGCGAATTACGCGCGGTAAATGTACCCGTTGGCTTGACTAATTGGCACAGCGATCATAATTGCCGCTATCGCAACGTGTCGAATCCGTGAAAAAAGTGGGACTGATTAACCGCGGAAATTGCCTGACATGCGAAAACGCATAAAGATCTTATCGCCAGATGCACAATAATGCATGCATGCTTAAGCGCGTCGAGTCGTTCTTCTACGTGTTAATTTTATACCGCCCGCTTTATTATTAACTTTGTTTTTTTTTCTATATATCTCAATTTACGTAATGAATTCCAAATATATCAATATTATAATCTATGTAACATAAAACGATTGCAGACTTCATAAGTTTTCGTATAAAATCAAAGAGAATTAGTTCAATTTATAATAATATTTATAATTGAAAAGTTAATACACAGATGTATGCACAGATATATAACGATTTCCCTGCATGTCTATATCCAAATACTGTTTAAATCGCACTAAATAACTTAAAATGTACATAATATCAATAGCTCAGCGAATCTCGATCATTTCATCCTCTCGAGTGCACTCCTATATTCGCAAAAATCTCGCAACAACGTTCATCTCGGAAACCTGATGCAAATCCTACGCTTCATAAGAATCCTGACTTGAAATCTCGCTGGCCGCACTTGATACACGCATCCAAAAACCCACACGTATCCATATATAAGTATATCGTGCGCGCGTTACAATATTCGACGATGCGCGCAGCGAATATCAACGTAAAGTCGATAAGGGGTCCCTGCGCCTTTTATCGCTTTTATCCGGACCCATACTTGTCACGTCGCTTTCATATCTCTCTCTCTCTCTCTCTCCGTCTGATTTTACATGTCCTCGGATGACGATAGAGCGGGTCCGCGTAGGACGAGTCTGATAATCGTCGAGCTCTTCTCTCAGCGCGCATACAAGCGAGGACCGCTGCCAGCAGGACACGAGCGCGCAACTGTAAGAGATAAGTGCAGTGACGGCGTGTCTGTGTGTGTGCGTGTGTGTGTGTGTGATTGGACCAGTGCGATACAGGCTCGTGTAAGCAGATGCAGAATTTGTATTATTACGTATATAGAGGGAGAAAAAGTTTGGGGAAAGAATGAAAAATGAAACGGAATTTTTGTATTATATGCTCGAAAGCTGGGTATATTATATGCGCGAGGAGAAATATTCGAGTAATTAAAAGGTATACATGGGAACGGATGCATTCGATAAAACCATCTCTTTTTAGCCGCGCATATATATAATATATATACGATAATTTTATCTCGTCTAGCGAGAGCTTTTTCTATTTAAGTTCCTGCATCAGTCATTTTTTTCTATACGCGTCCACCAGAGCCTATAATTTACGCGAAAGTCATCTATATTAGCATCGTTTACAACAGTATATTTCATTTTCAAGCGGCACTTTGCACTTTTCTAAAGTCCGTGTTGAAAAATACGTATATATATCTAATGAGACGGTGATTCATATTATAATGTCGAGGATTTTGCTCCGCGCTTCCTAATATTTGCTCGCCGAGATTCATTATGGATTTAATCTCGCTCATCCGAATTTCAAAATGACGTCACTATATAATCCACGTATAGCGGCAGAAAATGTTTATGAAATTGTTACACGCTTTTAGATTTACTCCAATAAAAGTTTGTCACGCGCGCCTCGTCACTTTTATCCTTTAGTCTCCCAAATTATTCTTTTATTACACGAATTTTTACCATTGCAAGGCATTTACAGTTGTGCATATAGTGAATCATAACAAGCATTCGGATAATCGTTTTGTACAGCTAATAAAATTTTAAGCTCGGGGTAAGTAATGATAATAGTTTTGAAAACTTGTGTGAATCGTTTGAATAAAAAGTATAATAGCAGGATCGCCGCAATGGCAAAATAATTTATTATAATTACACTATCCAATACTGCGCGTGAGTCGAAATAAAACAATACCGCCTTCGCTTCTAAGCTTACAGTCCTTCCAAGTATTGTCATCTTCTCTGATGCTTCATCCTTATGAACATATCTCGAGAATGTCGAATAGTGTAAGATAAGTACGCAGTCATAACAAATGTCATATCTATACGAAATAACTATATAATGTTCTTACGTATTCAGAATGTCCATACACTATCGTACCAATCTAGCATAAGATAGATAAATGTGTGCTATCTTCAATATTTGCAAATCTAACGAATAGACAAATAAATGCACTTCATATGAACGTGTATATGATATTCTCTCAATACGAGATGCTTCACTACGTACATCGTCCACAGCGTCTAGTTATTTGTCGTCTATAATTATCATAACAAAAAAAAAACGAGAGACATATAACGAGCATTAATTATTTTTATCTTTACAGGATAAAGCAGAAGGAAGGAGGCTAGGAGCCAGGAATTCCCAATGGGTACCGGAAACGGAAACAAAGGTAATCAATCTTTGACCCTTTGGCGTTACGCATGTTTTGCTATTTTAGCGCTCAGATAAGGAATCATTGTATATATACGTACATCTAATATTGTCGAGGAGTTTATATCTGTGTGAAAAATGGTTACGCGCAGCGCAGGCGGGATTAGTCAGATAATGGACAGTCAGTCGATGTGCCGATGATTATGAAATGGCCACGCGAGATAAGCCAATTTCGCCGCAGTGACTTGAAAAGATTTTGACAGTTCATACAGAGAGACATTCGTCTGGGTGACATTTTTGTTTTCAATTGGAACATATTTGGCTCCGACGCCGAACTTATATACGAGTATATTTCATTTAACAAATTATCAGATTTCCGTAAAGTAAGAAATTCTATATATAGATATTTACGCTTCTTCGCATAACATATTTCATACGCACTAATGTTAATTGGTTGAGCAATTATTTTCTTTCTTACACGTATGTGTACGCGTGTAACGTTAAGTCTAAAGTTAGGCTTGCCGAAAGTCGTTCAAAAAGTAATAAACCACATCCTCGATGCGATACGTGCCGCAACTGTTTCGTCGTGCTTACATATACATATATACACTTTTCTCGGGCGGCTTCCGCGCTCTTATATGTGGTATAGTATAGTAGGAACTGCACCGCAAAAGTGTATAAGCGATGAATTACCTTCCAGGAATCCAAAGAGTCTGACTGCTAAATCTGTGCGTATATGTATATACATATATTTGCCGGCTTTAATCATACTAAGTGCTAAACAATAGTTCGAGCTCCTACGTCATAAGAGCTTTATCCGTTCGGCGTCAAAGTTACAATTGATTCGAAAAGACATTTTGCGAATGACATTATTGTAGAACTCGACGTAACAGAGTCCAAACAAGTTAACTTTGAAATAATGGATTGGACAATATTATAGGAATCGCCAAAGTTACCGTTTTCCCATATAATCGATAATAAACAATATCGTAATTTGCATCGAGCGGAAATTCAAAAGATCCTTATAAAACTTTGATATATTAAATTGATTGAAATTTACAAACAATGTATAATTGTTCCACGATCGAGTGCCGATAAGCCGCGCGTACGTAAACGACGCGCCGCCACCTTTGATTTATTTATTTAATATATATATATAATAATAATAAATCAACAATCGAACAGACGCTCACCGACCGGCGCTTCATGAATAAAATAAAGAATTCGCATTATAGTTTAAGTGTCATTCTCACGACTTATAGGCGTCGCACGGACTGTAAAGTCTGCGGGTATACAAGTGCGTCAACCTCTCGTACAATATAATACAACGACACCCGAAGACGGCGAGACTCGTGTTGTCCTTGTCCCATTAATAATATCACCTGCGTGTATACGCAACGCACTTTTGTTCCTTCACAAAATACATATCTCTCTCCCTACTCTCGCCTCTCAAATTACGTTTACAATCGCTCGCGTAACGCTTTTCATTGGCTCTTTTCCATAATACAGGCACACTCCCTCAAAATGTAATTATTTCGATCGTCGATAAAACCTGATTTATGAATGCTCGCGAGGAATAAAGAATAACTGCGTAACGCGACGAGAGCGCAAAGTTACGCAAAAGAACTGCATTTTAACATATAAAACGATGCAGTCTGACAGCAATTTGTCGTCCTACCCAACCTACTTTCCAAAATGTATATACATGCATAGCGTCGACGAAAAAACCTGCCCACTTGCGTCGAATAAAAAATATCGTCGATCTCTGCGCGCTCGCGTATAAATGCAGCTCGAGCGCGCAGAGCTTCCACGTGTGTGTGTATGCAGTCGCGTATATAAACTCTTGCCGCTCGCATCACTTTGTATGCCGGTGCGCGCATAAAGTGCCGCCGCCGACGACGACGACGACGACGTCGTCGTCGACTCGTGTACTCCCGCGCGCTCAGAGCCTTGATGGACACGTTGTACACACACACACATACACAGAGAGAGAGCCTATCCATGTATACGCGCCGGATGCGCTGCCGTGGCCGATCATCATCCTTTCGCCGGCTGTGTGTGCAGCAGCTCCGCCTCGAATAAATAAATCGAACTCGCCGCCACCGTCAGCTCCTTTTTGCTTTGCTTGCAGCTTTTTCAGAGAGTGAGAGAGAGAGAGAGAGAGAGACGCATGTATTGTGGTAGCGTAGGTCGACTTCCCCCTTCCTTGTCTTTTTTCTTCTTTTTTTCGTTTTCCTTATTTTTGTAGCTACACGTGTGGTGCGTATAGGGTCTTTGACTTATTCAAATGTATATATCCGAGAGTTCGTTGGGGGGGGATAGAGTTTGTTGAGTTTGGATATATAAATAAGTATAGTTGGCCGGCGCGAGGGAAAATTGTTAGATTTCACATTTGTAAATGGAGAAAGGTAAATAATAGATGATAGTTTATCGAGATGATGTTGTGCGTTATTGCCTTTAGCTGCTGCGGGGGTTGTACGTTATAGCTTCCGGGGGTGCGGAGATTCGCGTCCGGTGACACATCGGCAAAGGGAGCATCCCTATATATACATATATATGTTTATTGCGAGATGAATCACACGAGGGGAAATTCGCTGACGAGTCAACGCCAACGCGATCCAAAGGATTTTTCAACAATTATCTGTCCTTTACAGATTCAATTTTGAATTTTTCATCATTTGTCGCACAGTGAAAGGTTAACTCTCGAATCGTTCGCTTCAAACATCGAATAGGAAATGTATATATAACAATTAAAACCATAACAATGTCGGGCACACGGTTTTCATCGCAACCAACAGAGCGTCACATATACAATATAAGAATTTCGGCAACCGGGCACGAAAGCGGAAAGCGACAAAATAATATCTCGCATTCTCGGTCGCGCGTCGCGCGCAGCGATTATAGTCCTGTACACACGCGCGCACAGCCACATATATATACAGCTCAGTGCAGGAAGCGTTTTGTCAATTTTCGGAGCGCGGCGTGCGATAGCCCGGCCTCCTCTCTCTCTCTCTCTCTCTCTCGCTCTCTCGTATGGCGCGAATGAAAATCAAATGGATAATTGGACGGAAATATGCGGCACTCGTCACAGGCTAGAACACCACTCGTATGAGGCCGAGGAGATGCGTATAATATAGCGATGGACTGCAGCACTCTCGGTCGATCCGGGTCAACAGATGAACGACGACGAGCATCGACCGCGACGTCGACGACGACGATACGCGGAATGAAAATGAGCGCTGCAGCTATGGAGTCGTTCTCCGCGGACGTGCGGGAATGCGCAACGCGTGTATATATACAGCTATTACTAGCCGCGTATCTTTTTATATTATACTCGACGCTTCGCTATATACTATTATTTTATAGTTGTAAACCGGGCGTTCGATCGCTGCTGGTGCACTATGAATTCTACATGCGAGCTTGACGATCGACATAGACGATGGATCGGATCGTTTTACCGAGCACGGAGCACTTCGTTATATATATGGCTAAATACTTATCTCGTTATTGCGATGCCGCGGATAATTAGTAGATGAAGAAAATGGTTATATTCTTTATGATGGAGATATATATATTATGCTTTACGAGACGAGGCGTTACGTGATCAATCTGTGCACAACTTTGAATACGTATGTGTATATGTCTTTCCTGGATTTGTTGAAGCTGCTCATGAGGTCATTCGGTTAGACGATGTTAGCTGCTTGCAAAGGCGTATTACCGTTAACCTCGATGACTTTTAAACTTTTTAGAAAATTAAGTGCAGCCGTACCGAGAAAAACCAATGATTTATGGAGCGTAATAAAATGTACGCGAGACGACTTTTTGCGCGAAACTCAATAAATTAATAGATCTAGGATTTATATATAGGCGATTGCGGCTATTGTCTACTTTACCACTGTTCTTTTTTTTTTTAATTTTAAAAGAGTAAATTGGACTTTTAATTTTTTTTACATTCTTTCATTTCCTTACTAAGCTAATTGCATAAATTATAACTAGTTTCGCTAGAGAAGTTCGTTTAACTGCGAAAGTTAAAGATATAATTATAATTAAAGTGAAAGTGTTACTTTCGCAAATTGACACTGAGGAAACGTATATTTTTTTTCAAACCTCTTAGCATTTTGAAAAGCAACCGTTTGGAATACACATAAGTAATGAAATACGTTCATCAGGGCTCATGTACAAACATACAATGACTATTAAGATATACAATGAAGTAGAAAGTACATTGATCATGTGAAATATCCGTAAAATTTCCCGTAGATTTCTTCACCAAAACACACACACACACACACATATATATATATATAACATGTAGCTTACACTTACAATAGTTATACTTACACCGCAGAAACATGCTGATATAGTGATATTTCTCTGTTGCAGATAAACAGAACGCAATGTCGCGTCTGAGGCCAATAAAAATCACGGCGGTGGGCGACGGCATGGTCGGCAAGACTTGCATGCTCATCACGTATACGGAGAAAAAGTTTCCCATGGAATACATACCCACCGTGTGAGTTTTATTAATCTTTTCATTCACGGCCCAAAACACCACCTGACTATATACTTTTAGTAGTATATATATATGTATACAATATGCGGCTACACCTCGAAGGCACGGCACTTTTGTTATGCAGCCGCTGTCGCGACGCGCGGCGGATAAGTTCCCTCACTTTGAATAAATCCAATTTGTATATAATTAACGCTCGATTTGAAATGCAGATAATATCCACAAATAATAATGGCGTGTGTGCGTGTATTTTTAACGCGACCGACGTGCAGCATCAATCTTATAACAACGAATTATATTATATAGTGTCGAAAGGATTGTTTTCTTTTTTAATGCGGCTTTCATTCAATTGTATATAGCGAAACGTCAGTTGAAATCTCGGATATCTTTTAACGATGCTTTCTACGTTGAACATTTTCTCTCCGTCATCATCTCGAAACTGTGCACATATATACAGTCCCTGGAATTTTCATCGCGTATCCCAAATAGCGTCGAAGCGACGAAAGATTTAAAAATAGTTCTCAACAAGTATATTAGACCGAGGCGATAACGCAACCATGTATAGGCGCTCAAACTCGTGCACGTGGCTTTAATTTTGATCTATCGCATCCTTGAAGGCCAATATTATAAATATATATATATATATATATATATCCGCAAGAATGTGAATCGAGAAGGCGCCTGCGAAACTGCCGAGTTTCATTGATTGATAGGCTCGACTCTTGGACAATCTTTCCCTCTCCGTAATAATAAGTTCGCTTATGCGCTCCGTTTTTTCAGCTTTGAGAACTATCCAAAGACGATCGAAGTTGATGGGCAGGAGTACAACGTCACCTTGTGGGACACCGCCGGCCAAGAAGATTACGAGAGACTAAGGCCTCTGTCCTATCCCAATGTGAGCGATCGATTATTTTAAACCCAAAGTGTTGAGTCGATGGCGTTTTTTCTTTTTGACCAGATATCGAATCGTAACTGTATAACTGCCAAAAGGTTCGCGCGTTTCTCTTGTGTAATACACAAGATTGAGTATTTTATGTGATTTAGATCCGTAGATTGACGCGATCCGTATGTTGCATTTAAATTGTATTGCTATTACATCCGTTGATATATGAATATTGTGATCGAAAAGAGTCATTAACTCTTGGATATGGTTATAAAATTTGTTGGGATTTGGTAAACATAACTATACAAATTTTGCTCGAAACTATCGATTAAAACGTATACGTATAATATTATTTGAATACATTTAAACTCAATAAATTTAATATGCAGTAATTCAACGGGAAATTATAAAAGTTTTGGAAAATAGATAATAAGCTAGTACTTACTGAACAAAATATATTTCTTAATCGATTTCGAGTAAAAACCATTCGAATTAACAAATTTATATATAATTTTTTATTATATTCATTATAATTTACGTTTACACTAAACATTTTCAGACCGACTGTTTCCTGCTATGTTTCTCAATAAATGCACGCAGCTCTTACGAAAATGTAGCCAGCAAGTGGTATCCAGAACTCAAAGTTCACTGTCCAAATATTCCAATCATTCTCATTGGTAAGTTACTTTTGTAATGGTAGGAAAATTACTTTTATCAGGATGATAGTTTCATAAAATCTCTTTTGGTTGATGATCAAGCTTACTTTAAATTAATGCTTAAAAATCTAGAGCATCATAATTTCCTCATTTATCAAATTTTTAGACTCAAGGGTGTCGTTTTTACTAAGGAAAGTTATGATTTATTTATTAGAATTCCAAATCTTTATTATTTTTTTTTAACTCTGTTCATATTTAAAACAATTAATATATGCAATTTCATATCTAATTACTAAATAGTTAGGAAATAAATAATGCATACTTTCTATAGTAGATGCTACAGCTCTGGTAGAACTATGGATAACATTGTGTTCATCGCTAATATGATCTGGTTACACGTGCATGACAAACTCCCATTGTTTCCCACAGGTACGAAAGGTGATCTCAGAACCGAGAACAACGAAATAATAACCCCGCGCGAGTGCAAGAAAATGAAGAAGAAGATAAGGGCCTACAAATATCTCGAGTGCTCGGCGAAGATGCAGGAAGGCCTGGACGAGGTGTTCGTCGAGGCTGTGCGCGCCGTCTTAAAGAGACCCTCGACGCGAAAGCTCTGCTGCATGATGTGAACAAAGCGTGTGAAATCTCACAACCCTCATTATTTTACGCATCGAATCGAGAACGCCAAAGACTTTCTCTCAGCGATATACCTGTATGTGTTAGGTTCGCGTAAGTGTGCCTATTGGGCTGTAAACCAATTTGCTGCCTTTCAGTGCCAGTTTAGCGTTCTTTCGTTCGTGTGTTGTACATATTATATATCTGAGTTAGGGTCGCCTTGCGGCAATCGACAGTTCGCGCTTTTCTCTTGTTTGCAAGAGGCTAAATGTTTGAAGAAATAAGTTAAGAAACAAATGGTTTTGTCTGCAAAAAGTGCAGCAACTAGCATCTTTTTTTTCTACTTAAGTATAGGTCGGTTATGATGTAGTTTTTAAGTGATCTTAATTTTCTATTGAAATTTCAGACTCGTTTTCTATTCTGTTTTTATGATACGTCCCGATCTATCAATATACAGTAATGTTTATTACACCAACGTTGTCTAATTTTGTACGTATGCAAACGAAAATGTTGTACAATATAAATTGTGGCGATTAACTACGGTAAATAAACATATATTTAAATTTAATTTAATGCTTTTTAAGTGATGTTTGAATAATTTCTTTTATTCCGAGATATTTCAAACGTTTCAATAGAATAGGTTTATGTATGCTCTCAATTATACCCCAATGCTTGTATGCATTACCCACAGTAAAGTACTTGTTACCAGAGAATAATTACTATTAATATAATAGAAGTAGAAACAATTTTGTCTACTATAAATATAAAATATGGTTTATGGATAAATGGACACAAAAAAAAGGCAAATTATTCAAAGTACTTAACTTTATTTAAGTATTTTTGTTACTTATAAAGTTATTATTTACAAAAAAAATGTTAATGTCAAGATACACTTGATATCTTGATAAAATCATAATGGAGAGCAAGCTTTTGATGTTACCATAATTACACAATTTGTAGAAAATCGGTTACAAAGTGTGAAATATTCATCAGCATGGATTCGATGTTTACTAGACAATGTACAACTTAAACATAAATATTTAGTATAATGAAATGTTTCTGTGAAATGATTTTAAATAATATCACGTTCTTTTTTTTTCCTTTTTTTTTATAAAATAATAGATTATTCTCTAATACTTAAATGTTATTTCTTTATACACCCTTTCTTTTATCCACAATTCAATTTGTTGGTCACTTAGTTCAATGATATATCTGCAGAAAATAGTCTACATTTACACTATTAAATTCATATCATTTTATGAAAAGATGCTTTCCCCTAAAGGTGCTACTTTTTGCTGAAGAATCTTGCCATAGCCTCCTCGACCACTGTCAAAATCTGATCGATATTCATCTCTCACCTAAAATGTTAACAAAGTTTAAGTTATTATAGTGTTAAAAAGATTTTTTTATTCAATTATTTTTCAGAAATAGAATAAGTATATTGATGGTATTCTGTTAAAATTTTTAAAAACTATATCTTTAATAATTACACAAAATTGAAGCTTGTTTACTCACTTGTCCTCCTGTTTTTCCACGACCATATTGCCTGCCTTCAATAAAACCAGCATCCCAGTCTGTTCTTATTATTCTATCATCAAGACGAGTTCCATTTATGTATCGCATGCAGTTTTCAGCATCAGCTCTTTGATAATATTCCATAAAACAAAAGCCACAGGGAGTCTTCTTATATTTATCAAGACCCATTATGATTCTTTTGATATCACCACATTTTGAGAATAGTTCATATATTTGTTCCTCAGTTGTATAAAATGATAGGTTTCCAACATACAAAGTTGTCGATGTTCTAAGGAGTCTGTCTTGTTCAGCTCGAGAGCCCTGAACATTTATATAAACAAAAAATTAATTTCTAAGATTATTAGATTTACAAAATTTTTACTAACTAATTTATTGTACTAGTAAATATAAAAGTGCACATTGAGGAATATAACGTGCACTTTTAAAAGTAATTTAAACATTGGTTTCAAGTCTGAAATTTTAGGTTATAACCTATAAATCACTCACCTTAAAATGTTGATCTCGGTAAGAGCTTAACTCAATTGAAACAGAAGTAGAATTCATTTTTAATACTAAATTACTACTATATATTCAATTCCTTTTAGAACAACTATGGGAAGAAATTTCTTATTTGCAGGCGTCCTAAATTGTGTTCACGTAGCCACTTACAAAACTACTATGAGGGTAAATGGAATCAGATTCATAGAAAACTCTAGAGATCCGTTTGCATAGGTAGAACGCGCAGAACTAACAACGGTGCGTCGGTACATTTGTTTAGGTGACGTCAGAATATAAGATGTATACCTATAGCGTGCTTGCGGTCGGTATTACAGACGCCAGCACTGTTCAATGTTCATGCAGGTGTAGTATGCTGGTAGCTGGTATGCAAGAGCTGTCCTCAACTCCCTGTGTGCAAGCGCTTGAGGGTATAGGATAAGACTGATAGGATAGGAGAAACTTTAACGGCAGCGTCGGCACTCGGCACTTCGGCACTGCAGCGCCACCCGCCGGCACAGCGGCACGCCGACTCGACAGCGTCCATGGGGAAAAGTGACGACTAGTAGCGCCACAAAATACGTGCAAAAACGTATGGAGCGGAGAAAAGTGGAACTCGTTACGAATGTTACGATCTCAAAACTCGGGTTCTCGGTACAGTCGGTACCTAGTACAACTATTTAACAAGGGATCATAGTCATCATAACTCACGTAACTCGATTTCTATATAAATATAATAGTGTAATTATACCAAATGCAAGTTTGATGCGTAAAAACTTAGGTATAAATGATAGTAATAATAATTAAATGTAGTATGTATACTTTTACATCAAATAAATGTTGGAATTGCAATGTTTTATGCTGTAGAGCATTACGGGAAATAAGCCTTATATTTCCTTATAAATTAATTTCTACATTCTTTATATGTAATACAAATTTTCCAACAGAAATGTCCGCTGTAGTTGTCGCCAACTGTTAGCAGCGATTATTTAGTGGTCATGTTGTGGCTCTATAACTGTAAAGTTGATGCCAATAAAAATTACTATACTACTATATTTAGTGGTCATAATACTCATATCATAGTGTCATTGTCATACTTATCTACCAGTGATAATGCCACTCCCATATAGATATATTTTGTAAATACTACACCAGTCCTAAAGCTAACGCCATGAGAGATGAGATGCTAGGATACTACTGCTACAAAAACGCACCGTATTTAAATTCATAGAAGTCATGCCTAATCTTTTGTTAAAATGTGAACACATTGTAAAAGAGAGGTAGTTTAATAACACTATGGAAAGTATGATCCATTTATTACCTGACTATTTAGCAAGTATAAAATTCCATATTTATTAACTTTTTAAACAAAACTGTTTGTGATTAGAACTATTAAGACATGTAAAAAAATTTTAAAATAACTGTATGATATGTATAGTGCATATAATTTATATTAATTTTATTCATATGATATAAATTTTATATAAATATTATTTTATTATTTGATAATAATACAAGCTTACTATTATTTAGTATAAAGTTTATAAAATAAAGATTTGTTAATAATAATCATTAAAAAATAATTTCCTGGTTTCATTTTAACTTAAAAATAATAAAATAATTTTATTTAAACTCAAAATTATGGAACTTTATATTATAAACATGTATGTATATAAAAGTTTAAATTATAAGTCTAGTTTATTTCTAAAAATAAGTTTCAACACACAATTGTAAAATCTGATCTTAATTTCTCTGTATTGTGCAAATAGAGCATACATAGGCTAATTACCAAGTTTAAAAAAGTAAATATACAATAATAAATCTTAATATATATAAAACGAATTGCTGCAATATTTTTTAATAAATGAGATTATTAAGAGTATACCTATGGAAATACTTTCTGTTGCTGCTATGCAATGATATTTTGTGATTTATGTACATTGTTAAGGAGCACGGCTTTTTAATAATCGTCTTCAGAAATGTTAATTCTATATATATATACATATATTATAATATCCATACATATATATATAAAGTCAAAAGCAACAGCAGAGACGTTGTTATAAAGACAGAAATAACATTACTCCAGAGGAGAATTTTTCCAAAAATTTTTGTTATGTTCTACTTCTATAATTAATATTTATTTTAACATTTTTGAGTATTTCTATCTCTCTCTTTCTCTCTCTTTCTTTCAAATACATTCATATCTCATTGAGAATATTTCATTGAAAATAATATAAACGAAAGCATTTTTTTATCACTCATTGATATAGTTTAATATTTATTTTAATAGATTGAATTATTATTAAAGATAAAGTTCAACATAAGTATAAATCATATATTTTCATTTAATTTATTACAAAGAAAATTGTATTTAATTAATAAGAAATCAATTTTAATTTCTTGGATTTTTGCATTTGTATTATTTAACAATTTGATTATCTATCGTAATTGATTACAGTAACTAGGAAAAAACTGAAAACTTATGTATATATCTATAAATATATATGATATATATATTCATATTATAATATAAGAAAGTCTTTATAATCTTCATTTATTTACAGGATAAAGTCAAATTGAAATAATCAAGATGAATTAGTTAAAACTCAGTAATACTTTTTACGAAAAAGATCCTATTATTATATGAAATAAAATAAATTACATTTTGAGATACAATTTATGTGATTGTATAATAAATTATATTCATACAAAGATGACTGAAGTTAATTATCAATAAAATTTGAAAATAGTCATTTTATATAGCTTTAACAAAAGTTTTATTAAAACCAATTCAATTTTAATCGACTTGAGTAATATAATTCAATGAAACATTTTCCAACCAGGAACAGCTCTATTAAAAATTCTCGGAAAGACTTCCTCCTCCAAAGTCCCTACTCGCAGCACTCTTTACCGAGATGCAGTTCACGCGGGTAGCATTTATTACACAGAAGACGCAATTTAACTATTATCACAGATTAACACAGACAGCTTCTGTCATGGTTGGACACGGCCTACGTATGTGCGACCTTGTCTGCTTGCCTTCTGCCGCTTTCAAGGACTGAGACAGCGATTATTACAATTCTGCTATCGAACACTACACGTATATACGTAATTCGTTTACAAATTTCACAAGCATTTTTTTTCTCCTTTATTTTTTAAAACTTTTTTGTAAATTTTTTGTAGAAGTTGGAGGACTGCACATGGATACGAAAATTGAGAATTTCTAAAAATTGCTCTCTTTAAAAAAAAAAAAGAAAGAATAATGGTTTTAAATCATTTTTTGTACAGGTCTCAGTAAAGATGTTGATGAATCTCCGGAACCTCATTTAAAAAATACTTTAATATCTATGTGGACCTCCTGATAATATAAATAGCACCCTATTTGTAAAATGTTTATGCGCGTTTGTGTATTTACACACTTTTTCTCTAACTAATTGTCATTATATTATTTGGCTAAGAAATAAATGTGATGCAGTACCATTTAATAAATAAAATTTGTGCGACTTTTGTTATCAATAATTGATCGTTGTATGTAAGAAGAAGTCTTTATGCGGTATATTTTATAGAAATCTCGGTTTTTTTTTTTTTATTAAAAAACACTCGACAACATTTCACAAATAGCACAACTTAATATAAATTACATCTAGCGCATATTGTAAAGTATCAATAAATTTGAATTTTGTATAGGTCTCAAAACTGTTAGGCGAGTCTTTTACATAATTTTTTGTTCTTTTGAATATTTGTAAACATTTAACAACCAATCTCCTTTCTACTGATAATATAGCATCGAAAGTCGGTATCTCATTAATGGACCTTGGTACAATTTTTTTTTCCGAAAAACTATGCGCCGTTTTGCTACATATTTACCTTTGGGCGTAAAGGTACGTAGATAAAAATTGTAACGTGAGTAAGAAATGCATCATTGGTAATTCACGGTGTTGTCTTGGTAACGTCAAAGAGTCTATGGCATTTCATGTCCACTCCATTAATAACACACGCTCTCTGTCTTACTCTGCTTGACTGTTATACAAAAACAATATTATTTTTAAAATCTATCTAAAATGCAACGAAGTCGCTAACAACATTTTTTCCTAGACTGCTTGGTGCTTTTCCTTAGATTGACTGTTTCGTTGGTTTTTATCGCTTGTCTTTCCTTACTTTCTTTTTTCGTGTGCAAAACTTCTCGTGTTATTTCCATAAACATCTATAACAGAAATTCAAGAATATGAGTACCTTGATATTTTAAAAGAATTTAATGCTTATTATAATAAAAAAAATTATAGCTGTATAGTTGACAATTACTTATAAGTATGAAAATTTTCAAATCACTTAAGTTTATTATTTTTATATATGTATGTTAAAAGGATAATAATAAAGATTTATTTACTATACCTATATAGTTTAATAAATAAATCTAATTGTATCAAAATAAATTAAAAACATATGTGATTTACTTACTTCTTCAACATTAGTGTTGTCTTTAGCAGAGGTTTCAAATAATTTAATCCCCATCTGGTTGGCAAACCGCTGTGCATCTTCTGTTAAAACAACTTTCTGATTTGGTGCATCATTTTTATTTCCAACTAAAATCCTATTAACCACAACATCGCAATTGTGTTCAATTTCGTGGAGCCATCTTTTAACATTTGCAAAGGAATCTCCACTTGTTACATCATATACAACTATAACGCCATGCGTTCCTCTGTAATAAGTAGAAGTTATTGTCCGAAATCGCTCTTGACCAGCAGTGTCCCAGATTTGTAATTTGACACGTTCTCCATCTACGTTTACAGTACGAATCTTAAAATCTACACCTATCGTCGTTATATAATTTCCATTGAAGGTATTATCTGCAAATCTCAGAAGCAATGAACTCTTTCCAACACCTTTAAAAAACAAAGATTTATGTACATCATATAAAGTTGAATTTGTTTTATAATGTAAGATAGAAGACTCAATTTCATAAAAACTTTTGATTTTGTAAGAAAAATAAAGAATTAATTTACTATAAAAAATTATTAAATTCATGATAATAAAAGCAAGTTAAATATTTAGCAAATTAATTTATTAATATATTGCTCATATATGTTATGAATTATATCTTAATTTTAATAATACCAAGTATGATTTGTATAAAAAATAATGAAATTAATAAATATATTCTATACTAAGACTTTGATAATGAATTCTTAGAGTAGATATCAAGTTCATTCATGAATTTCAGTACTAAAGACTTTTTCAATTGAAAACAAGTTTTTGATGACTCATAACATCTTTCAACATAAAACTAAAGTAATTATATATCTTACATACAAACAACTAA
Source organism: Megastigmus dorsalis (assembly GCA_900490025.1). NCBI lineage: Eukaryota > Metazoa > Arthropoda > Insecta > Hymenoptera > Megastigmidae > Megastigmus > Megastigmus dorsalis. The sequence goes on along the minus strand of UELU01137630.1, from coordinate 34,690 downwards.
GTATTACAATCTAAAGGATTTCTGCAAACTTGAATAAGTATCTGAAAACTTCTGAGTAACATAAATTGTAATTGCTTTAATGAGTTCATTGTTATAAAACTATTGGTAATGACAGTTTAATTCAAATTTATCAATTTTTACATATTGATTGTTCAATAAGCTTTTTAATGTTTATGTTACTGTTAAACAAAGATGGTAAATAAATTAATACTTAAAATTGAAGAATTAAATATTTACTTATTTTTACTAATGTCAATATTTGGCATTAACATCCTACTGTAAGTATGTTTATTTCAATTAGATTATAAAAATAATTGTATATTAAATAATTATGAACAGTTGCATAATTATATTTTACTACTGACCATTAAAATAAATTAAAATGTGTGACTAATAATCTTTATTAATTATTACTTATGATAATGCTCCAAAAATTTATATCAACAATTAATCTTTGCTTCTGTTTAATTGCTTAACAAGTTAATATCAATTCCATAAATAGTACAGGAGAACAAAAAAGCTTTTACAGTATCAGTTCATGACCATATGCAACAACAAAAAAGAGATCAATGATTTACGTGCTCATTTTTTGCTCCCATAAACAGACTTTTATTTACTATCTTGCCAGATGCACTTTTCAGGTACAACTTTACATTGCACTATGTAACAAAAATTCACGTAAACGAAGTGGAGCACAATAAAACAATAAATAACAATTATGAATTAAGCGGTATAGAAAGCTTCTTTTCTCGCGTACGAGGGGCAGGCGAAATTTCCCAAACCAATAGACATCTGCCCGCTCGTGAACGCACGACCAACCACAAGCCAACGGACGAAGGAGAGAAAAAAAAATGCCCGCGGTGGGTGGATCAAAGGAAAACAGCCTCGCGCACAAAATGCTATAAAACTTGCTTATTTACCACTGTCGCCGATGATGAGCAGCTTGAACAAGTGATCGTAGTCTCGGGCCATTTCTGACGTGTCTGTCCCGTGTGTACGTTTCTATGTGATATGTGTATATACGTGCTCTTCCTCCAGAACCTTTGAATGGCTTTGAAGGGGCGCCTCTCTACACCTCCTGCGTTTCAATTTTCCGCGTGCTATTGTGATTTATGATTCACGAAGAGAGAGAAAGAATGAAAGAATAAGGGACAGAGATGGAGAGGGAGAGAGAGAAAGAGAAAAACACAAGGCAAGCAGCAGAGTACAGCAGCAAGTCAGCAGAGCAGCAACACTCAGCAGCAGCACTCACGCACACTCTCACACTGCACCACCACTGTGCAGATGCAGGGAAGACAGAGACAGAAGGAGAGAGGAGAGAGAAAAACGGACACGGACCGATCACGGGCGTTCGGATTTTTCGCGTGTAGGAGTGAGAAGGAGAAAGAGAATAAGTGGGAGCGAGAGAGAGAGAGAGAGAGAGAGAGAGAACGAGAGTAGAATCAACTATATAGATGCAGCACTGAAATCAAGGAGTACACACGCGGAAATAATTGTACCCGTACAATATCTTGCAAACACGTATGGGCGATGTACGCTCAAAGGAAGACACTCGCGAGAGCACAAACTATGTTCGTGCCTTTACTTTATGAGTATGCATAAATATGTTTATGCATACGTTCGTATGTATATACTTATATTCACCGATATGGAGACGAGCTCGAGTATGTAAAAAGTAATAAGGAGGTTTACGACTTTGCGTACAATATGTATATTATACGCGAGAAAACCGCGGAAAGCTCGAACGAGAGAAAAAGAGGCGATGGCCGGCAAATTAGACTGTCAGGGGAGAGAGAGAAAAATCACAGCCTCCGAAACACGGCCAGGGCCAGGACACACGACGGCTGTGTATTATACTGCGAGAGTTGCGCGCCTCTCGGATCCGCGTTGGCGACGTTGATAAGGGTCTCGTCGCGCGCCGCTCGTTCTGCACTCTCAAAGTACGTTCGGGGGCCTTTATCAGAGCACGACTGACACTCTCCGCCGCCGCTGCTCCCTGCTGTCGTCGTCGTCGTCGTCGTCTGTCTGTCTCTCTCCCCCAATCAGGCCTTCACCACCACGACGCCCATCGCATCTCCTACTCGCTCACGGATTCTCTTGTCACTATCGCCATATTTTTTTGTAACCCCCTACCACTTGCTATATACCTATACAGCCTATACTATACTGCTCCAGGCTCCTGCAGGTCCGCGATTGTAGTTACACTAGCGAGTAGTATCTATCTTTCTCTACGATGCGAGTGCATGCGCGATGAGCAGCGAATTCTTTTTCCTTTTTCTTCTTTTTCTTTTTTATATAAGTAAGTATAGGTAGGTAGGAATCCTTGATCTATAGAGAAATTTTTATTGTGACCAACTGTTGCGAAACGTTGGATAAAAAAATTGGAAAGAGTTAGTAATATTTTCAATTTTAATCGTTATGAAATATACATAATTACGTAGTATTCGTTAGCTTATGCTGTTTTTAGACAAAGTGTTTTTATGCGTTGAACTAACAATAATCAATTATTTATTATATATTGTTTAAGCTGTATTTACTATCATTCGTTATTTTAAAATTTTGGAATAGGGAATTCAGCGCCATTAATAAAATATAAAATTACTAGACTATGCTTGCGCCATCTGATGATAAATTTGTTCTGCTTCTTCGGTAAATAAATAAAAACTTAATTACATATTACATCGTGAATAGCCAGAATATAGTGATTAGTTTGTTTGGCAGACCACGACTTAATGGTTTTCTGATTTTCTTTAATTTTTTTCAAAGCTTTCTCTCAGACCCAGATTCTTACACTACAGATAATAATAACAATGATTTTTTTTACTACTTGATGCTCCCACCCACTTGTTGCTTCACTTTCCCTTACAGTTTTTAACTTTGTTTTGTTTCTTTATTTCGCATAAAATCGCTGATAAACATCATTTTAGAAGTGTTCCGTAAATCGAAATGCTTATTCGAAAGTGTATGTAAGTGTTTTTAAGAAAGGTAGAAAGGAAGAAGTCAAATAACTCCCACTTTTCTGGTTGAGATATCATCATTTTGATAAAAAAAATACCAGTTACGCATTTGACACGTCTTGCGTGATTTAATTATGTGAGTTTATACGGAAAATTCTGAAAGATTGTAATAGAATTTATTTTCATTGAAAAAATTTTTTGATTGCTGGCAAAATGTCAAGTCACGTCACTTCGAACGGCTCGCAAAATAAAAATAAAGCAAAGTAGGCTACACCCCATATGGTCCACAAATGAACTGATCCCTCATATGAGATTGTTTTATCACTGTTAATTCACTTAGATTGTATCAATTGCTTGCCTTGCTTCGTCTGCAATCAATAGTTTAGTTATAATCGAGACCCCAGTACTGGCTCACTCAACTTTAATACAGCTGTTTTTGTTATAGGAATGATTCTGGTTTAAACTTGACAGAAAAAAGAAGAAACATGCAGAGATTTTCAGCAATTAATAAACCTTTGGTAATTAAGTATATTTTGTTTCTATTCAAAATATTTTAAGTTTGTCACATACTTAATTTTATTATTTTTATGTACTGTGTAAAAGGTTTATGGAGGACTGAAAAATATATTTAGTAGTCAAACTGCTTGTATAACATCTTTACAGTTAAACAAATTACCACTTCCAAAACAACCTGTGCCCAACTTAGAAAAAACTGCTCAATCATACTTGAAGTAAGCAAATAATTTAATATTTATAATACAGTAGTATTTATATTTTAATAAAATTTAATTATTCATTTTATTTTTATCTCAATTATGCAACAGCCGATTTTTTTTAGGTCATTACAGCCACTTTTAAATGAATCAGAATATAAGAATACAGTAAAAGTTGTTGAGGAATTTATTAAAGAGGGAAGTATAGGACGACAACTTTATTGCAAACTCCAAGAAAAATATGAAAAAAGTGATAATTGGGTAATTTTTTCCAAATGTTCAATTAAAATATACATTATGCTATGTGGTACAGTGGTATTATAATGAGAAATTAATTTACTTTTCAGATGAGTGAATGGTGGCTTCAAGCAGCTTACTTGGGTTATAGATATCCTGTGATAGTACACTCTAGTCCTGGTACAGTAGGTCCACTTCAAAAGTTTAACTCTCATGACGATGTTTATAGATATGCTGCACATCTAATTGGTGCAGTATGCAATTATAACGATATGGTAAAAAGGTAATCAAAATTATTTTTTATATCATCTAATTACTTGTCTAAAACTCAATTAATTTTAAGAAATTTGTAGTGGTAACATGAAACAAGAAATGGTAAGAGATGTACCTTTAGATATGCAACCTTATGGCATGATTTTGGGCACACACAGACAGCCTAATAAAGGAGTTGATAATCTTCTTCACACTGATAACGCTAATCACGTTATTATTATTAGTAACAATCATGTAGGTATATTTTTATATATTTATTTATTAAATCATTTTAAGAATTTCAGATGCATTATATCTTATAAATGTTTAATATTTTTTATTAGTTTTTCAAACTTCCACTGTTAAATACAGTAAATGAAGAGCAGCTTATAGGAACTATAAAAGATATTGCAGAAAGATCTCATACTCCTGCTAAACCTGTCGGAATTTTAACATCAAATGAGAGAGATTTTTGGGTTGAAGATCATAATAAATTAAAAAGTATGTTTTTTCCTTACTAATGTTTCAAATTAATTTTTCTATATATATAAATCTTTATAATAGCACTTAAAAGTTTGATTAAGTAATCAAATATATTTAATGGTTATTAGGTATTGGTACAAATAGTAAAATTTTAAAAGATTTGGAGACTGCACTTTTTGCTCTCTGTCTAGATAAAGAATTGCCAAAGGAATTGTTTATTAATAAAAATAATGAGTCTGTGCGAGCACTTCAGAGTTTGACTGGATGCAGTTCTTCTATAAATTCTGGAAATAGATGGCATGACAAAACTGTTCAAGTAAATTATTTATTAAAAATTTTTTTTAGATAAACTAAATCTATAATTATTATTCAAATTTCTAGCTGTAATCATTTTTTCAGTTCATTCTTTCATATGATGGATTTGTAGGTATGCAATATGAACACAGTCCGTGTGAAGGATTGCCTATTTCTGTGTTACATGATCATGTTTTAAACTATGTGTAAGTGTTAATATCATAAAATATTTTTATTTTTTTATAATGATAGTTAGCATCCTATTTAAATATATAAAATAAATAAATATATTACTTTTAGAAATAACAAGCTAAGCACAAAGATTAATGTGCCCAAGGATTTTCCTAAAGCTGAGCATTTAAACTTTGAATTAGACAACTCTCTAGAACATGCCATCAGTATGGCAACAATTTCTGTAGACAAGTAAGTCATTTAAATACGTATAAGGAGATGTAAAATTAATGATTAATAATAATTAAAAAAATATTTAGATTATCTCAAAATACTGACATGGAATGTTTCAAGTTTGACGAATTCGGCACAAACGAAATAAAAAAATGCAAGCTTAGTCCTGATAGTTTCATACAAATCGCTATGCAAATAACATACCATAAACTTCATAATAAACCGCCCGCGCATTATGAATCTGCAGCACTACGACGATTTAAGAATGCTAGAACTGAATGTATTAGATCTACGTGTAATGAATCAGTCCATTTTGCTAAATTAATGTCCAATGGAACTGAAAAAACAAGTATAAAAAAAGCTGCCATGCTTGCTGCTATAAATGCACATAAAAACATTGCTAATGAGGTACAGGCTATTCATTTGTAATGAAACTAAATCATGCTTTCCTTTTTAATTGTAATTATTTTTAGTTATAATGTAATAATATAATAAATAATATTATTCAATTTAAATTTTTTCAGGCTGCAATGGGTGCAGGAGTTGATCGCTTATTTTTTGGATTAAAAATGATAGCAAGAGATGAGAAAATTGAATTGCCTAAATTTTTCACGGATGCGGGGTATACAAGGAGTACTTATTTTACTTTAACATCTAGTCAAGTAGCTTATAAAACAGCTTCCTTTATGTGCTATGGCCCAGTTGTTCCTGAAGGCTATGGATGTTGTTACAATCCTCGACCAAATGATATATACTTTGCTTGTTCTTCCTTCAAAGAATGTACTACAACTTCTACTAAAGACTTTGCTGATACACTAAAACAATCCTTACACTCTATGAAGAAACTTGCCGAAACTTAATGTGATACTTTTTATATCTTTTTTATGGAAATAGGATGATTTTAAATAATTGTTATATATTTTTTTAATATATTTTGTATGGAGAAGGTTTGAGTAAATTTTTATACGATTGGCACAAAAACTATCTGTATGTTTTATGTGTAATATTTTCTATTTTATAAAATATATTACACAATAGAATTATTTATTTAATTGCTTGTATAAAAAATATTTAATAAAAAATACTTTATGCAGATATAGATGCATTTAAAATACAGTTCTAAGTATAAAAATGTCATCATAGCTCTAAAATAGTACGTAATATCACATTCTTATAAGATAATTTTTAGGTATATTACAATTCATCATGAGCACTTCTTTCCGGTGGAAATCCCCAAAAATATGTAGGATATCCTTTGACTTCTCTTTCTCGTGCAACAAAAGCTGAGTAGGAGGAAATACAATTTCCAATAAAGTAGTTAGCACGACCAAGTATGACTAAATCTAAATGTGGCGAAGCATTACCCTCTTGTTTCACAACTTTGATCTACAAAAACACATTGTACACTAAAAACAATTCCTAAAAGTAATTTATATAGTATAAAATTAAAGTAACTTACATCCATTCTTTCTAAAGCTTTAGTTAATTCATAAATCATATGATTGTTATCAGATGCAACAAATACAGACTTGACATTTTTGCCATTACGTATCACACGCTTTAAATGGCGAATTATTAAATATAAGCTAGGTAAACACATTTCTTGCGTTGCTTTACCTCTTTCATTTCTGTATCCTAAACATTGTGGAGCTGCAAATAAATTTGGAGAGCTTGAGATGAATTCACATGCTCTTACCTGAAACATGATTATTCTATTAGTCATGAAATCTTAATATTTTAGAATAATATAAAGAAAAAATATTGTTCTAATATTTACCCAGTCTACACCATTTCTTAAATGTATTCCAACAAATGCTCCAGGTGGTAGATTCTTTTTAATAAATGATTTTGCTTTAGAAATCATATTATCGTTCCAAATTAAACATTTTTGGAACTTTTTATTTTCTAACTGGACTGGAAAACTAGCTGGTGCTCCAGTAAATGCTAACACTGGCCACTTTGCAGAAGTATACTTTTGCCGCCATAGAAATGCCATGTCAGTGTGATACACATCATAATGTAAGGGTCCATAAAATTCAGAGTCTACAAAATCTATATTAAATGTATCCCAAAACGGTCCAAATGGATTCCCATCTTTAGCATTGCAGGATTCAGTATCGCCACGGGATGAATAGCATAAGGCTGAAAAATACATGTTATTAATACAATGAGCAATAAATACATTTATCTAAAAAATAATTAAGAAATTCAATTACAAATTCTATCTGAAGGAGGCCAATGAATTGGAGCAATATCGTTCATAAAATCTTCCATTAAAATTGCTCTGTGACAATTATTAACTTGAGAAATATTGAAGTATTCATCAAAAGGAACTTGTATCTGTAAAATGAAAAATATATGCATTGATAATAAAATATTTTGTATATATATATATTCAATTAAATTTTAATGAACATATTTATAATTGATCTGTACAAATACAGAAACATAATTAAATTTTGAATACCGATTTTATTTCTCCTGTTCTGTACTCAACCCATGGAGGTAACAACAATGTGCGATTTAGTGCTTTAGCAAATCCTAATGCACCTAAAAAATGATCTGCTTGATTACCAAAGCGACCTGAAAAAAAAATATTAGTATTAATAATTATACTTCAAATAATCCAAATAATAATAAATATTAAAAAGAATTTTATTCTATACCCATGCACGGACAATATGCAATATAACCATTTATGTCAAAATCATCTGTGATGCACAGTACATCATCAATCATAATAACAAATAAACAAAAAACTAGAAATTTAAGCATTTTCGTCCAATTTTATCTAAACAATCAAAGCTACAAATTTAAAATGTTTCATTAATGACATAGGGAGTAGCGCTGCACTAGCACTATCTACACTTAGCTATAAGAGTAGATTCTAAAACCTAGGGTCTAACCCGCCTAACCCTCAATTTTCTCCGTGTACTTGTTACTATGGTTACGAGGCAACAAAATTGCTATAACCTCAAAATCTTATAATATGTCGTGATAATATGCTTGGAGCACTCGGTTCCATTTTTCAAAAAATTTTTTAAATCTCCACATGATAGGTCACGTGACATGGATCACGTGATAATTTCAGCATTTAATTGTTACGTCACGAAAGTTAAAAATCTAAACAACCTGTGCCAAAATACAACTGTGATTTTATTAACTTCTTGAGAAAAGGAATGATTTCAGAGAGAAAAACATTCTGTCCTTTTCCATGTCCATATTTACAATAGAATGACTGCCAGTTCCCTCTGAATACTTACAGCCATTAAAAATGAGAAGTTATTTACTAAATATCGTGCGTGAAGGCGACTTTGGTGTCTATTTTGAGTTTAGCGCAATGCGCTAATCGGTTATTTATAACGCACAAGTGTACGATTTTATGAGTCGATCGGACGAAAATTTTGAAGTCTATTTCTCCACGTGGAAAAAAGTTCGTGTCAACTTCTGAAAAAATAATAACATAACACCAGTATGTCACTTTGTCCGAGACCCTAACGACGAACCCAGCGAAAACGAATTTATTTATGACATAAAAATAATTATGGACGAAATTTTGTTTAGATTATCCAGTCAGCTTGAAGTACTTCAGGTAAATATTGTTACTTTTATTTTATATCATTTAAATGAAAGGATAGTGGTTTAATTTTTATTATGGTAGAGGAATCAAAGGTCAATTAATCATTAGCAAAGGAATCATTGACCTTGATTACAGTAACTTGGAACCTGGTCAAATGTACTTGTTTTAAGTCTGTGCTAATTCTTTAAATTTAAATGCTTTTTTAAAGCTGTATTTGTTGATTAACATTTTATTATTGTACTTATTTATATAGTACTTGAACTTTTAAAAAATCAATTATCTTATGATTCATTAACAATTTTTTATATTAAATTTGTAAGAATAATATTTATAAAAAAGAAATTAAAAATAAGCTGATTGTAAATGAAATCAATATAGTTTGTATTTATAAAAAATTTTTGTCAATAGATTCAAGCTTCTGTAACAGCTCAACAATGTCAACAGTTGCTAAGTACGTGGCTGACGCAAGGTCAACGACTTCTTCATGAAATAGCCAATGATTTGCATGGACAAGAAATCAAAGAATCATTTCAGCAAATTTTAGTATGGCTTCAAAATCAAATACAAATAATACATTATCAGTTATTATCTATTAATTTTAATCCAAAATACATCTATCAGCAACTTGGAAATTTATACTCAATAGAAGGTATTATAAATTATTTTAAGAAAATAGTCATAAATAAAATAACTGTATAGTGTAAAAGTACTTAATATTACTCAGAATAATATTTTTATTTAAAAAATTTTCAGTATCGAAAAGAGAATTTGTATTCTTTTTAACTGGTTTATTAGCCGGAAGCTTAATAGGATATTCAATTGCCTTGAACTGGTATTCTCCTCGACATTTGCATCATATGAAAGCAATTGTTTGTCATCATTATCTTGGAATAGAAGTAAATATTAAAATTACAACTGTTGCATTTTAAAATATATAAGAATAATTATATTACACTAATTAAAATAATTTTAGGGTGTTTCAATGATTGAAGATGCTGAAATGCCTACAATACATAAATCTAATGACCTATTAATTCAAGTTAAAGCAGCATCAATTCACGAAGTAGACATAAAAATATGTACGGGTTATTCAAAAGCTTATAGAAGGCTGTTAAATACTGGAGTAAGTTAGTACCAATTTTCAAATCAGGGTTAATATAATTTGTACTCAGTTAAAAAGTCTAATATTTCAATGTATAATGTCAAAATTTTTAATGTTATACAATTATTAATTTACAACGTATTTTTATATTATTCAAATACTTTTTATATTTATATATATATATTATTTTAGAGATGCAGAGATTTGCCTGTTACCCTGGGTAGAGATTGTGCTGGAATTGTTATTGATATCGGACGTAATGTTATTGACTTTGATATTGGCGATAAAGTATTTCTAGCTGTTCCATCCTGGTCTACAGGAACAATGGCAGAATATATTGTTGTACCTGAAACTCGAGTTGCTAAAATGCCAAAAATTTTACCATTTGAAGCATCTGCCAGCTTACCTTATAGTGGTTGTATAGCCTGGGATGCGTTAATTAATGGTTCAATCATCAAAGAAGGCAATGCAAAAGGAAAAAGGTGAGATGAAATTTAGTTTTAGATTACTTACAAATATTTATTTGAAAATAAAATTTATAAATAGCAATAAATTTGTGAAATCACTTTGGTAGCAGATTAATACTTGATTAACTTTTGAATTTTTAAATTTCTATTTCTATATAATTTTATTTTTATTCTACTTTTCAACTCTTCAGAGTACTAGTTTATGGAGGAAGCACACCTGTGGGTTGTATTTTGATACAGTTGATAAAACTTTGGGGTGGTCACATTGTTACAATCTGCAGATCTCAAGCTGCACCTGTAATAAAAGCACTTGGGGCAGATGAAATAATTTTATTTAATGAATCGGATATCGCTAAAGAGCTAGAGCTTCGCGATAAGTACGTATTTAATTTTAATTTAATAATGATTTATGCATAAAAAAATGCTTATGATTGGTTCTTTTTCTAGATATGATGCTATTTTTTATACTGGTGGGCAAATTATAGATGAGAAGATTTTAAAGAACCATTTATTGCCTTATGGATCCTATGTTTCAACAGCTCCTGAACATTTAATATCAGATTCTTTAGGGTACCTAACAGGAAGTTTATTTTCAGGATGTATAAGAGTGAGACTTCTGCTACAGGTAAATATCTATAACTTACATTATTTAAATAACTAATTTATTTCAATTCTAATTTTAAAATTTATATTTACAGTATGTTTTTGGTGCCAGTACATGCCAATGGAAAGAAGGATCAAAAATCAATACTAGCTATTTGCAGTCATTACAAGAACTTGCAGATGCTGATCAGCTTCAGCCAATTTTAGATAGAGTTTATGCGCCCCACTGCATTGACCAAGCTTTATCTCATGTCATGGATTCAAATGCAATTGGTAGTACTGTTATTAAGTTTTAATGACAGTCACTCAAATACACAATTAATTTTGTAAAGTGTTAGTATACTGTGTATAGTTGCTATGATACTTATTTTATGCTAAAAATAGTGCTAATAAGTAACAAAATGTACATAGCAATTAGAAATTTTTTTTATACAACTTATTTTTAACATTTTGTGTATGTATGTAAATTTTTATGTACATTTTGTTGCTTCACTTTCGAACTATTTCTAGTACATGTTTGTGATCAAACATGCAGTCTTCAAACTTATTTCGTATAATAATTAAGCTAAGACTTATTTTACTGAAATACTTAGAATATAAATTTGTAAGACTTCGACTGAATCAACTGAAAATTTTATGATATAGAAAAATTATGTGCAACAGTAAAGTCAACAGTTGTTCAAAGGCCAAATTTGATAGATAACATATAAAATTTTTATAATCTGTTAAATTTTTATGTAATTGTTAATTATATTTTAGAAAATAAAACTTATCAAAAGTTTACATTGATTAAAAAAATACATTTTTTTACAATTATTGACAAAACTAATCTAATATAAATAATAGAAATAAGCCACTAACTGCTGCAACAATTTATATAAACCATGATTCATTATACCTTAAACTATCGTGATTTCAAGATTATTTTGGTTTCCGGCCTCTACCACCTCCTGTACCTTTTGCCTTTTTGGCGGGTGTTTTTTTATCATCAGCCTGTTGAAAACAAGATTATAAAATAATTGGTGGTACAAATTAAATATAAACATAGATAAAAGAAATGAATAAATACATTAAATTTTGTATTTTAAACAAAGACAGCAGTAAAAATTTTTTTTATAAAGTAACTTTTGATATCTTAAATTTCAATATTATTATTCAAGATATTTTTTTATAGTTTCTCTTTTATAACAAAATATTTTTTATTAAATTGAAATAATTAAATGATAATTTTATTTTTTTTTGAAAAATAATGACAAATGGACAAAGTAGAATTTCCTTATACTGAAGTATATAAATATAAGATGTATTTTACAAACCTTTCTTTTTGTTGGTGTTGCACTTGGCAAAATTTTAAAAAACGAATCTATTCGACCTTGTGTACCAGTGTGTCTAGCTTTCATCAATTTTTTTGCTCCATTTCTTATTCTTTCTTCATTGAATTGTTTATCTCCACACAGAAATTTGACTAAACCTTCCTCATCTGGATCATTCCACTTCAGCTGAAATAATTATAATTAATCATGAAAGAAACAATTCTAATTTAAAAAAAATTAATTATAAATAATTTATTAATTTTTTTTTCTGAATTTTAATAAAGTATTTTAAAGATTCAGTAAATATCATGCATTAAAAAAAATATTTACATCAATTTCTTCTGGGTCTTTTACTTCTGGTTCAATAAATAACATTCTTGCATCTTTATAATTCCAGTCTTCAGGGACTGGAAATTTCTTTGTGTCTAGATTTTCTAAAATTTTTTCCAGTGATTTATGATTCTTTATCAATTCTATAGCTCTTTTTGGACCCACACCTTTTATACTTGACGTATAATCACAACCAAGCATGATGCAAAGATCAATGAACTAAAATAAGTAATCAATGTAAGTAAATATATAAGATAGATCAGAATAAAAAATAGTTAAAAAAAAAAAAAATTAAGGGAAAAAATTCTATCAAGTTTTACTGGATGATGATCAATAAATGCTTTCCTTATTTTAAAATATAAAAAATTCAATAATTATTATACTCATGTCATATAATGCTACTTACTTCATCTCTAGTTAATCCCAATCCATTTAATACCTTGTCATACTGAATTTCTTGAATAGGCATTTTTCGTGCTTCACTAAACGTTAAACGGCGTAATAAAACATTACATCCAAAAGTAAGAGCGTCCATATCTTCTGTAGCTGTAGCATATACTTTTCCTGATTTTACCATTGCTGAACATTGAGCTTCAGCTTCACAAGGAGCCTATAATATTGTTTATGATGTCAATTAAAAATAAAAGAATCAGTTTTGAATTATAATGATGCCATTGTACTAACATCAATGTAAGGAATGCCCATTAAAGTAAGTAATTGTTTTGCCTCCTCTGCATGGTGTTTAGTTACTTTTACCAATCTCCTATTGAATTTATCAACATCCTCTACATTTCCTGTAATTAAATTTCAAGGATTAATTATGTAAGGTCTCTTAACTTTCTATTAATAATCTTATTTTACAAAAACTAAATAAAGTATATACCAGCTTCTTCAGCTGCCTGTAATTGCTTTTGTGCTTCTTCTCTTCTTTCTGCTCGTTTTGCCAATTCTCCACCTTTCAAAGTAGGTGGTTTCCCATCAAAAACGTATACTGGTTTTATACCATTCTCCACAAGCCTTATTGTCCGATAAAATGTTCCCATTAAATGACTACAAATGCAGAAGTAATAAATAATTAATATCTTTTTCAAACACAAACAGTGATTGAGATGTATTATCAGATATAGACTTATTGCTTAATGTCTACCTTGTTGTTTCACCATCTACAGAAGTTAGTTGTGCTCCTTCTGATCTTACTGCTATGAGGAACTGATATAAACACATAGAAGCATCAATAGCAATTTTTCGACCTGAAATAAGTTGAATTTTTCATTATAAGAACGTATACTTACTCCAATTAAACTTATCAAATTTCACCTACTGTTTATAATCAAGTACTTACCAAAAAGGTGTTTTAATTCGCATTCTTTAATAGCTTCAGGAGCAATGTCTGCTATTAATTTTGAGAGGCCCAAAATTCCCATTTTAGAATTTCAAAAAAACAATAATTATACAAAAAATATTAATCCTTCGTTTTAAAGGTGCATTTGCACACAGACCACGCTTTTATATCACTATTCTTATATATATGTATAGCGAAAAAACGCGGAAAACGACAGGACACTATAAACACCGTTTCCCGCCATTGTCGCTTTATTTCCGCTCTCGATATATGCATATTTTCGATTTCAATATATATTGCATTCATGTATCGAAAATCGAAATACGCACGTGGTTTTGTCAAACCTAACCTTACTTCAAAACGAGTAACATGTTGCATATCTGTTGATGTTTTTTATTTATATTATTATTAGAAAATATAAAAGCATAAAAAATGAGTGATTTAATCAAAACTATCGAGGATGATGAAGAAGTTCCTGATTTATCCGAACCATCTGATGATGAGGATGATGTGAGTAACTTTTTAGCAATATTCAAAAATTGTAACTACTTAGATAACAGGAGTTATAATATTAGAATTATGTTATTTTCAGTTTCAACCTCGCCAAAAAGAAAAAAAGAAAGATAAAAATGAAGATGATTTTACATTTATTACAAGTGTTGAAGAGTACAATAAAGATCCTTGGAATGATTTAAGTAAATATATTAAACGAAAAGTAAAAACAAAACTTGATGATAAAATTAACAAATATAGAAACACACATGAACAGGTACAGTATTAATTCATTTTATTTTTTTCTCAATATTACAAACATAGTTAAATATTTGGTTATATTTTAGAATGGTTCTCAGAATGATCCTGTCAAAGTAGAAGACGAAGAAGCAGATAATGTAAATCTGTTTGTTTCAGAAGAAGATCTTAAAAAGGGTATGAGAACATATTTTGATATTTAATATGTAAAAAGAATTATTTGATTTTTTTCTGTACTTAAAATTTGGAAAATATAAGTTAATCTTTTATAAACATGGTTATGTATGATTTTTAGATGGTATCAAAACAAAAGAAAAGAAACTTAAAAAAGAAAAAGCTGCTAAAGTTGACAAGGAGCTAGTAGATTTTGAAGAATGTTCTAGTTATGAAACATCATCTTCATTTTATCAGATGAACTTATCGAGACCATTGTTGAAGGTACTATTCTAAATCCTCTTCAATGCTTCATTTATATTATAAATTTATGCAATTGTATTATTTATTTGATGGTAAAATATCTTAAATCTTATTTTAAATTATGTTAGGCTGTTACTTCAATGAATTTTGTAACTCCGACACCCATTCAAGCTGCAACAATTCCTGTTGCTCTAATGGGTAGAGATATATGTGGTTGTGCTGCAACTGGTACTGGTAAAACTGCAGCTTATATGTTGCCAACATTGGAGAGATTATTATACAAGCCTCTTACAGGAGGTGCAGTTACAAGAGTTTTAGTTCTTGTACCAACAAGAGAGTTAGGTGTGCAAGTTTATCAAGTTACCAAACAACTGTGTCAATTCACTTCAACTGAAGTGGGATTATCTGTTGGTGGTTTAGATGTCAAAGTTCAGGTAAAATAACTAATTATTAATTTTTCAAATTAAAAAAATGAGATTGAATAACGATATTAAAGATTAATTGCAATTCAGTAGCTGTATTAAAATTGATAATTAAAAATTTGCAAAATAGGAAAGTGTGTTGAGAAAAAATCCAGACATAGTAATAGCAACACCAGGACGATTGATTGATCATTTAGCAAATACACCTACATTTTCTTTAGATACTATTGAAGTCTTAATTTTAGACGAAGCTGACAGGTAAATTTAATAATTAGATGTTAAACGTTATTATGGGTGAAAACAATTAAAATTCCTTGAATTTTCAGAATGTTAGATGAATATTTTGCGGAACAAATGAAGCATATCGTAAGACAGTGTTCAAGAACTCGTCAAACTATTTTATTTTCGGCCACAATGACGGAAGAAGTCAAGGATTTGGCTACAGTGTCTCTTGATAAGCCCGTACGAGTTTTCGTAGACAGTAATCAAGACGTTGCATTTAATTTACGTCAAGAATTTATAAGGTTGGTGATAATTAATAAGAAGTATTTAAAAAATTTATGAGCTAAATAAAAACAATTACTTTTAAAGAATCCGAAAGGAAAGGGAGGGCGATCGCGAAGCCATACTAGCAGCTTTAATTTGCCGAACTTTCCACGACCACACGATGGTTTTCGTTCAAACCAAAAAGCAAGCTCACAGATTGCACATTCTATTAGGTTTATTAGGTGTAAAAGTAAGTATTAATTTTGTGTGGCTTGTTTTAATTTAGCTGTTAATGTGCTCTATTAATTGGTAAATTTATCTTGATCAGGTAGGGGAACTGCACGGTAATTTGTCGCAACCCCAGCGCTTAGATAATTTAAGAAAGTTCAAAGACGAAGAAATCGATGTATTATTAGCGACTGATGTTGCTGCGAGAGGTTTAGATATAAGTGGGGTGAAGACTGTTATTAATTTTGTTATGCCAGCTACTCTGCAACATTATATTCACAGGTATATATATATATTATTGATAAATTTGTTATGGTCTTAAAACTAAAGAATGTATACCAAAAAATTAGAACCGCATAACTACAGTTACATGCATGCAATCCTTTGTGAATTATAAAATTTTTATTGATTTATTCGCAGTACATATTTATTTTACATAAAATAATTTTAAGTCCTTTGTACAAAATTAGTTAATTGTTCTCGACAGAGTGGGACGAACAGCCAGAGCCGGTCGTGGTGGTGTTTCAGTATCATTAGCTGGTGAACAGGAACGTGTACTAGTTAAAGATGTGATAAAGCAGGCTAAAAATCCAGTCAAAAACAGAATCATTCCGCCAGATATTATCGAAAAATACAATAAGAAACTTAAGTCACTGGAAGCAGATGTTGAACAGATATTAGAGGAAGAGAGGCAAGAGCGTGAAATAGCGAAAATAGAAAATCAGGCAAACAGAGCTGAAAACATGTTGAAAGACTCGGACTCTAAAGATGATCGAACATGGTTCCAAACTAATACAGAAAGGCAAAAAGAAAAAGGTAGTTATGCTAAGACATATTTAATTACCAATATCGTTTTTTCTAAGATTATAAATATTATCATTTTATAAAAACAATTACTTACGTTTTTAAAATTGATAGTCTCAAAGAAATAGTATGAACCATAACTTATTTCGGAAAATATTCTTACGGTTACGTGCGCTTGTTATACCACATGATATAATTATGAAATATGACCTTAAATTTATGAATTAATAATACTTGATATCTTTTTCTAGAAAAATTATTATTAACGGAAAAACAAAAGAAAGATGCAAAAGCTAAAAATAAAAAGGAGAAACAGGCTCTAAATGTAGTAGAGGAAAAGAAAAATAAATTAAAAAAGAAAGCTCCAAAGTTAGATCCAGCAGAAGAAAGAGCAATGAAAGAATTGAATAAAGTAGCAGCTTATCAAGCGAGAATGGCTAAGAAAAACAATAGGCAAAAGAAGATTAGAACCTGTGTAGATGATGACCATAGAGTGAATAGACAACAACCAGGTACTTATATATATATTATGAAAATTAAAACTCCTTACAAAATATATAATACTAATTGTATTTTCAGTATCAAAAAAACGTAAGAGGACTTCCTTTGCCGATGATTTAACAGATGTCAGTAAAAAAGGTGTTAAGAAGATGCGATATGAGTAAGTTCAATCAATATATACATAAATATTCTTAATTACGTAAATTGAGATGTACTTTTCTTAAATTTTAATGTGATTTTATTTTTGTAGAGCAAATGACAAAAAGAAGCAACAAAATAGATCGTTCAAAAAAGGAAAATCAGCTGGCGGAAAACCTGGTCAAAAAAAATCTTTTAAGAAACGATAATATTAAAAGAATATAGGTCAATAAATAATTTTGTAATATAAATTTATAAAATAAACAAAATAATTGCCAAATCCGTGTTTTATTGTCATCCCTTATATTAAAATTAAATAGTTTCTAAAAAGAAGTTCAATATCAAAGCTAGAAACAAAAATTTTATTTTATCGGAATTTATTATAGATCCAGTACAATACTTGTGTCACCGATTGACGAGATGGATAGCACTGACTAAACGAATCTATAATTTTTGAGAATATGTTTAAATGGTAAATTACTGCCACTACACAGAAATGTCAGTACCATGTTAATTGTGACTACACTGGCAGTATCGTATTAAAGAAAGGATTAAATTTACAATAAAAATATATATATTTTTTTTGTATCAAAAAGACACATTGTATTATATGCCACATTATAAATATTTATAAATGTTTAATTAGTGAATTACTAATAGACTGTGACCTTCATTTTCGAATATAACAATTAAGGGATTCTTAACGTATAAAAATGACACTATTTTTTGAGACGGAATGCAACGAATAATATAATCCTCAACAGCACAGTACTGTAATTTCAGTGAAAGGGAAGTAAACGTATAGTTTCTTTTTTTCATATTATTATAATTATATTTATATTATAATTTCAAACAACCGTCATCATTCGCAACAAGTTTCACTCGTAGAGCTCGCGTACCTTTTACAAATCGTTCGTTTATTCAAACACGCAATGTTAATAATAGTAACTATAACTACGTAGTTACCACGAAAAAAATGTATAAGAACTAGGCCCGCACAAAAAAAAATATTTAAATTATATCCAAAGCAGCAATCAAATTCATTTTTTTCTTGCTTACATCATTATTTATGAACAATGAATATTTCATGAATAATCTATTTAGGTGAAATAAAATTAGATTTCTTGCAATTGAAATAAAACGAAATTAATGTCAGAGAAAAATGAACTGAAAACTATTTTGGAATCAACACAACGACGGTATAAGACTATTTAATAATAATACTTCTAAATCGGCAATCGAACGACAAAAATGACCTCGCACAGCGTGAATGATATGGAATTAGGTATTTCATACAAATAATTTACAAATGTTTAATTTCTAAACACAATTCTTTTTTATAAATATATAATTTAGAATTTTAAATAATCAATTTCTTTTACATGCAACACAAACAATAAATGAACAATTCCATAGTGTGCCGTTCGATGGCCAAGATGAATTTTTTCTTCATTTTAATATTAACATGAAATATAATTATTTAAATGAAAATAAACGCTTCTTTACCGAAAATCATTATGATTGTTAAGACTATTTTTAATTGGTATAATCAATGTTTATAAAAAAGTTTTAGAAATTTTCAACTTGAATGTGATAATGTAAGTAAAATAATGTGACATAAGTGATCTCAAAATGTACAATTAATTTCTGAACCTAAAACATCTGATATCTTTGTGCCATTCCACTTTTTAATTCCTTTTTTAAGATATTACATAGTCTTCATACATGCTCTAGCGCAAAAAAATAGGTAAATAGCACAAACTTAACTGTCAACATTTCATAATTATTATTACAAGGATCTATATTGATTATAAAACTAAATTATATATAAATAAATACCAATTTTAAGAAAAAAGGCTTGGGATTACAAACTCACAAGCATCATAGCATAAAAAAAAGAAAAAAATAGTGTAAATTTTATTTTTCTTTATATATATATATAAATTAGGACTGAACGACACAAGGAATGTCAGATGAACATTGGAAAACGGGCTTACATGTACACAATCTTGAATTTTATGACATATCTCTGGCTAGAAAATAAAATTAAAAACAATTGAAACATACTTATAAATGCCCCCCCCCCCCTTTTATAAACTAAATATTTAGTGCCCAAAATATATATGAATTTATAAAACAATATAAATTACAATTCATTAAGGTTGTATCACACGTACAATCTATGTCCAAAATTAATCTTTTACAAACTCTTCAATAATTAATTATGAGGCGTTTGTATAGTTTATAGCTTAGTAGGAATATAAAATAAATTCTAATCTATTTTAGGAATATAGACTTTGCTGCGCTATGTGCGATCCTAAATTTAGTTACCGCTTATTTATTTTTTATACAATTTGACTTTTGCAAATCTTCGATTATTTGTTCAAGTATTTCATTTTGACTTATTACAGCAAAACGGAAAACATTATATTTCATAGTGAATTAAGTTTCGAAACCGACCGTACTTACATAAATTCGATAATAATTTCCCGTCAATGGCATTTTTTCAAATGTCATGTTAGTGAATCAATGAAACACATTAACAAATAACTAAAACTTTGAAGCAGTTTAATTGGATTAAGAAATTTACGACTAAATTTATGAAGTACGTACATCGCAACCCAATTTACAATTCTAAGACATAGTTGAATTTTTTTTCTTTTGCTATAATTAAAGTTTCATAAAATTCAAATCATTTACTTAAGCATGTTTAACGTCCCTACTAAGCTAAAAATTAAAAAAAAAACCTCACATTCTAAATTATTACAGATTTTGAAAAATACTAATTTTTGGTACAGGTGATTCAACCTTGAGTTGCAAGTAACGGCATCCTATTACCAATATAATATTTTATTCTTTTTAATAGAACGTATATGTTATGAGTAAGATTCAATTATCTTAAATAATTTTATTTTTAACCGTGAGTAGAATAATTTGTTCATATTGATTATTGTAATTTATTTTGTTTTATATCTTTATTATAGATTCTTCTACTTTTGAGATTAATGAATTGTTAAGATTGCAATAGACAAATCTAAACTATAATTCATTATTCACATGAATTATTTTCTATCCAAAATAACTAAATTTTATTGTATTTTTTAATTGTTTTTAACCCTTGCAGATAAAATTTTCTAGCCAGAATGTGATGAGTCTCACTATTTATACTCTTTATGCGATTCGACGCGTATCTGCCACCATGGGTATATGAAAGATAATTTAACGTCGAGTGTTTCTTTTTTTTACAGATATTACGAAGCGCCAGTTAATCTCATTATAGTTCAGATTTTTGGCAGCCACAATTCTTCTTCTACAAGCCGCCGAAATATTTTGACTTGCGTCGATTAGTTTTATGTCACCACATCGTTGTAGTCTTATACGCTAAGTTTTCCTTTTTTATATAAATACGTGAACTACTCGGGTATATCATCAACTGTTGTACATAACCAAAATAATCTGTTTCTAATTTGTGAGATGTTCACGTAATGTTCGTATAATAGCGTTATCACACCTTCTTCATATTCCATTTATTTTCATTTACCTTGTTACTTTTCTTCTTATTTCTTTGAACAATTCACATACTGCGTAACACAGTTATTTACTCATCTTATCTGTTTCCTTATGTGATTTCTTCTCTGGTGGTTCATCGATCTAAAATGTAAAATGTTTCATTATATTATAATCGTTTTTTTTTCCATTTCTTAAAAGTTTTCATTAATTTTTCATGCACATTTATATATGATACGCAGTTCTGTTTCATTTTTTTATTTACTGTATAATGTAATTTACTACTTATACGACAACTTTATGAAGGTTTAAATACATTAAATATATGTGAAAATTTAATGAATTTTGATAAGACTATTTTCACAATTTATAAATTTTCAAACTTACGTCATCAACCAAACCTGGAAGTTGAATTCTGGTTTCTGATGCTGCTGCAGGCTATAAAAAGAAATATAGATTAAGAACGTTAATACTACAAATTTTCTGCACATGCAACTAGGTTACAACATCGTTTAGTACGAGAAATTTGACGACGATAACATACATCTATTGATAATGCCGTTACCTGAGCATCAATACATTCCATTTCGCCAACATGCAGCTTGAAATAACAATTATGATTGCTCAAGGGGCTCTTATGGTTAAATTAAAATATTATCATAAAAAAGTTTATTATGATATTTAATGAATTTTAAGTATTGAATTTTGTCAAAAGGGATAGGGTAAACCGACCAATGAAAGAATAAAAACGAAACAATTTTTTAATCCTTTCAGTCACAGTTATCTCGCTTTTATTTTTATAAAATTTCGGTATTCGGTAAACGAAAACCAAAAAAGGTGTGTTTTATGGTCTTGTTAACAGTAAAGTTTAACATCTCTGTAAATAATCAACTAAACATAGTATAAAGTTGAAGTTTTGGTAAATTGATCTACGTTTATGCTGTACATTTTTAATCTTTGGCTTATATAGTGGTAACGCATTAAATTTAAAAAATTTTAGCATTTAATTTTTAAACTATATAATTATAACTTTTTAGAAAATTCTACACAATTACTTTGTTTCACAAAACCATATTGATGACTATATAACAACAAAATTACTAAATTTAGCTAAGGTG
Source organism: Megastigmus dorsalis (assembly GCA_900490025.1). Lineage (NCBI taxonomy): Eukaryota > Metazoa > Arthropoda > Insecta > Hymenoptera > Megastigmidae > Megastigmus > Megastigmus dorsalis. The sequence goes on along the minus strand of UELU01137630.1, from coordinate 12,241 downwards.
TGACTTAATTAATTTCTGTTAATTTTAATTTTATTATATCAGAGTTTTATTGAGTGTTTTGTTATTGCCTGAAGAGAGATGCATAAAAAACTCCCGTAACGTTGCGTAAATAAATAAGCATAAAAAAATTCTATGTGGGAAATTAAATTACATTTGAATATTTACTTCTTTTCAAAATGTATGTATACATTTAATTTAATGCATATAGATTTTTTTAACAAACAGTACCTATGTTATGTATAATATTTAAAAAAATAGTTATAAAATTATTGAAATATATCAATAGTTTAATATTAATTATAATTAATAAATTAATTAATTAATTTGTAATATATAGTTTGAATACACTATAACTGTGACTGTAAGAGTCAAATTTAAAAGTTTTTTTAAGAAGTCAAAGTTATACACCACCGTGTATTTTTATAAATCGTAATAATTATAAAAATTATTTTAGATCAATAGTTTTCAATGACATAATTAGGTTATGCTTTGGAAGCATAAAACTAAAAAAAAATTAGATCCAAAAAAACTACGAAAATTATTAATTTGACTATTTATTAACGAATGCTAAAACATTTTAAACAGAATAATTTATAATAGAGTGGAATTTTAATTATGTATTTAAAGCAGGACAAACGACATTTGTAATTATAAGCATAATAAAACAATTTAATTTTAACATGTTCGTCTTAAATGTCAGATAAAGATATATTTGCTGTAAATAAGAATTCAATTCTTAAAATATAATTTTACTCTGCTAAATATTTTATTGTTAATCCAAGATACTAGAATTTATATACAAGGTATACCGTATATAAGAAAAGCATTATGAGGCCTAATTATTTAGAGAATTAATAATAAATTATTTTAAATATTTTTTGGAAATTATGCATAGACGTAAAGTGATTGTAGAATGAGAAATACTTAATTTTATGATTTTATTAATGTAATTTTAATTAATGTACAATAAAAAATATAATAAATAATTTTGATTAATTTAAATTAATACTCTCCCCTTTTATTTTAATTTGTAATTTTAACATAATTAATATTTATCGATATTGCATAAAGATTATTGTTCTTGTAAAAACAAATGCTTTAAATTTATGATTTTGTAGGAAAAGAGGTAAAAATCACAATGTTATTACAAGTACTGCAATGCAGTTCATTCGATAATTTTGAGCTCAAGTTTACGTTCGTTCATTCATTGAGTAGTTCACGCTATCCCACTGTTTTTTAAAAAAATATAAATTTACTAATTTAATTCTTACCCTTGCATCAGTTTCGTTTGGTCCGATGCCGGTTTCTTTCTGTTTTGCCTTAGTTTTCCGCGTGGGCCTCTCGTTCGTTAGTGAATTTATAGTTGTTCCTTTTCCTTTTGGATTATTCATGTTGATTTGCAGCTCAGTGGGCAGATAATTCTTTGTATTTGAAATTATTTCATCAGCTCTTTTGAAATACATTGTCGGTATTCGCGTTTCACTTGGAAATTCCTTCATATCGAAGTTTGTCGTTTTCGTAAAAATAACGTTCATTGCCATATCGCAAACCGCCCATAATTTCTAAAATAAAATTAAATTTAAGTTACATTATTTTTATAACTTTTTTCATTTACAATTTTACATTTTGCATTATAAATAGGGTTATGGAAACCTATCTGTTACACATATTAAAGATATAAATATTTACGGTCAAGATAATCAGAAATAAATTAATTTGTTATTCTTATCATTAAAAATTTAATCAGATAAATACAAATTGAGAAGTTATTGGGTATTACAATAAATAAATTATTAGTACTTACGTAATTCATAGTTTCGTCATCGGGCCTTAATGCATCTTTATGATTCTTCATCCTTTCGATAAGATTTTTGTAAAATCCATAGCAATAGTATTCATTTTTTGTTATAAGTGGCTCCAAAATAAACCATAGACATTGCTGTATGATTTTCAGATGACTAATTGACGTGTGACTCGCGAAGTCAGGATCATGAGCTAAAATTGGGACAGCAAAGACTAACATATAATCCGGTAAAATGTGAGGAAGCTTGCCTGAAATAAAATACAAGTACAATTAAATAAACAAAAATAAAATGGAGTTATATTTTTTTAACATAAAATCAATATAATACAAACTCGTTATCTTACCCATGGCTCGTTCAACTGTTCCCAAAGATAACGTTTTAACGTAATCCCGTCTTTTATTGATATCTGTTTGCATGTAAGTTTTCATCACCTGTTTTAACTTTTTGTTTTGCTCTTTACCAGCTAGAGCATAATAACCCATAAAATCTAAAGGTAAACATTTATTTGGTATCCCCCTACCGAGTCCTTTATGTAATTTATTACTGAAAGCCTCTCTAACTTGACTAACATCATCCTGGAAATTCGATCAACGAAAGGTAAATAAATATTTTTTTATAAAATGTTTTTTTGCACTAAATTCAATTAAAATCATGAATAAAAATTTGAGTAAATCAGATAAAAAAATCTGTAGAAAAAAGATGAATTGATACACTTCATATTTTACTTTGAATATAATAAATGCTACTTTAATTTTTGGCGATCGAACCACGATTTCAATATTAATTTATTGAAAGTTAAAATATATGAACTTACCACCATGAGTTGTGATAAGTTATAAAATTGTTCTGCTGTGTATTGGTCACCGACTCCCTTTTGTTCACAAATTTTCAACATGGAACATCCAGCTTGCAAACGCAGCCAACTCATTTCTGCTTTACTGAGTCGGCCTTGTTGTAATAAATCGCCTTTATTTAGTATAAACGCATTGAGCATTCTGAATGTTTTCTGTGCAGAGAGAACATCATTTTTAAGACCTAATAGCCACCGAGCCATGCATTTTAATCCTTCAAGCCTGCAACGAGTTTCCTCTGGAAGCTCATCTTCTCTACACCATTCTGCATCATTGTCAGTCTGTTGTTCACTACTTTCTTTTACTAAGAGCTCCTTAACAATCTAAAATATTATAAATTACAAAATATTACGAATCACAAACATTATTGCATTATAATTATAATTCAGTATTTCTATAAAAACTACCTTTCTTGAAACCATATTTTTGATTTGCAGATGATATTTCTCGGGTAGATTGTATGCAATATGCCCAAGTGCGACAATAGCAGTTCGATAGTATTCAGATGTAGGCGTGAGAGAATTTCTGATTCTGTCAATAATTTCTGGAAATATGGTATCGTGACTGTTGGTCATGTTTACATACAAACATCTTACAGCCTGTTTTGCCTGTTTTGGTGTTCCTGATTCAGAGAACGTTCTACATATTGGTACCAACTGGTCCATAATCTCTGGCGCCACATCGCAGAGAGGTCTATACTTTCCTAAAAATGTGAATATTGAAAGAACAAGTGGAGCGACCATTTCGTCGTCCAGTTCTAAGAGATGGACAAGTTGCAATAGAATATCATTGTGCAGAAAATGCGGGGCGAACACGAAAGACAGCATCTGCAGAAATAATAAATTATGATTACTAAAAATAATTTTTTCACAACTTATTTTAATTTTATCGAATAATTATATTACTTACCAGTAATAACCTAAGTCCTTTTTCCCCCGCATTATTAGGATTTAAGCCAACTTCTTCTATTACATTACCGCCTTTTAAACAATCCAACACATACGATATTAATACCTATTAAAGAAAATGGATTAGGAATCTCTTAATGAAATTAAATATATAAACGAACAACAGTGCATTTCTTTACTTCAAAATTTTGTGTTTATTTATGTATGAAAATCTAGTTTATTTGTTGATAATTATAATGCTAATTAAAAATATTATAAACAGCAATTAAATAATTGAAAGTGAAAGAAATATGCACATGTCAGGAAACGAGGTATTGAATAATTTAATATCTTACTCGTATTGCTTCTTCATCGATCATTACTGAACTAACTCTTTCTAGTAACATCTTTATCGTGTTGTAGTAAAGATTGGTCATAATGGGTTGACCTAACTTTTTAAGTACCGCGCTAATAGCTTCGGCACAATCTTTACATGATACTGTCGGTTGCAATATCGTCTCCATACCTTGCAAAAGTGCTGGGTCTTTCTTTAAATGAGCACTGAATTTTTGAAGGAATTCTTGGACCTTCATGGGATCAGGCAAGAAACGAGAAATTTGTAAAATTTTTTGGGATAATTCTGGGCTGGTTCCAGATTCTGTTCTTTTGATTATTTCGATCCATTCACCAACTGATCTTCTTACACTAAGAATTTAATTAAATAAATGAATATGAGTAAAATACTTCTCTTATAGAACAATTATTACTATTTTACTCTACTATTTCTAATTGTTTCAAAAAGCATTACCTATACCTACAATGGACTCCTAAACTTTTCTATATTATTAATTCAATTTGATTGATTGATTTCAAATTTCATTGTTAACCCATGAACGCCCTATTGTTCATTTTTTCTTCTGAACGCTTGACGCTGTAATCTTTTATGACAAAAATCCAAATATAGTATTTCCGATACTATAGACTCTCATCTTTCAAACGCCGTTGCCAGAATTGGTCTAGATGTTGATAAAAAAATATTGTAGCTTATTTTTCGTTAAAACTTCGTATGCAATTGAATGAAAAAGAAATTAAAGCTTAAAAGACAAACTTTCTAACTAGCAAGGATTTTAATACTATTTCTAACACATAGTGTGCAATATCTAGGTTTTTATGAATAAAATAATGAAAATTCTGACGAGCTTTTTAAGAGCACATGTTTTGAAACCATTGTGTCTAATTTCAATCATAAAAAGACTTTTCAGGACTTAAAGTATCGAATTTTTACACGTGCAAAAAAAATGTTACGCATTTTTCACGAAAAATAGGCTAGAATTTTTTTAAATCGACTTGTACGCCAATTTTGGCATCACCATTTGAAGGATTAGATCTTATACTATTGGAAAATATCGTAATTTTTCCCTGGATAACATAAAAAGTTGAAGCATCAAAAGTTGAGAAGAAACAAATCGACATTTGGGTGTTAGTGGGTTAAATAAGATATTTCACTTACAATAATGCAGTATATTTAAAATTTTAATTGAATATAAAAAAACATCGTTTGTATTCTTTTATCTATTGTGGGTGATTGGTTGTTCGGAGGTTGGTTATCGAGAGGGTGAAATAAATGAAAGATTAGTGGTAATTAATGTTAGTGTATTTGAAAATGGGTTAATGAGAGAGACGAGTAGTGTCTCGGGTCGCGGTTCTCTCCAGACGCCTCGAGTCGCGTTCCATTAACATTTTTCAAAATAAAAATACGATTGATAGAAGATCACTTACGCTAATTGATGTTTTTGAAGTTCGACAAAAGCTTTGGAAGCATGATCATCTATTGTACCCAGTAAGTGGTACAATTTTTTCATTCTATCCTCCGCCGTTGATTGATAAGGCACTAAACATGTATTTAGTAATCTCTCTACTAATAATCTGTCTTCCATCCCTGTCATATAATACCCATGCAGGATTTTATCCTTGATCCATGTTACAGCCTTCTTTGTTGCTTGAGGTACATCTGCATC
>UELU01137627.1:3307-13432 GCA_900490025.1 Megastigmus dorsalis | reverse complement strand
CCCCCATATCAACGTCTGGCAATCCCATTATAACAAAATCATTAACATAATTTCGAGAAATAAACAAAATTGCTTTAGTATTGCCAGAGTTGAGATGGAGGGACAATCGCTCGAACCACCCCAACACCAATTGTGCCGCATCAGACTGGTAAGCTACTCCGTCGAGAAGTTTATCTGCAGGAGCTTGAATGTAAATTTGGATGCCATCAGCATATAGTATGTGCTTGACTGCCCCACAATCAAAGAGGTCTTGAAGGTCATTGATATAGAGACTGAAGAGCAAAGGCCCGAGGACTGACCCCTGTGGCACACCCAAATTTGTCTCAACCCACGAGTAACAAACATTTTTAAATGATACGCGTTGAGTACGGCCTTGTAAATACGATTTAATCCAAAGAAGTGCAGACCTCGAGAATCCAAGATCGTGCAGTTGACTCAACAGTCTCGAAGGAGAGATGGTGTAAAACGCCTTGCTGAAGTCGAAGAACAACAGCAAGGTGATTATGCTTCTATCAATGCCTATTCGTATGTCATCAGTCAGCTTAAGCTTAAGGGCTGTCTGAGTACTGTGATGATGTCTGAACCCTGCCTGTAAAGGATCGACATCGATGATTTTGGGGAATGGAGTGCCCATACACTCTACAGTAGGCATCGGAAATTACCCGCAGGTCCGCAGCGGAGGCAAAAGTATGCGAGCGCTCACCACCTTTCCTCTTGACCAAAAATCTGCCTCCACTATGCCTGATCTATCTGAGGCCAAGACTTAACGCCAATTACTTGAAGCTTGAAAATTCTCGGTACACTTCCGGCTCTAATAACTCGTTAATATAGATCTTACGATCTGGCAAGCGGCTAACAAATTCAGAGCCAAGAGGAGATGATTTAACATCTTTGGTGGTGAGGTAATTGAAGGTGTAGGAGCGCTTAGTGCATAGAATGTCAAAAACACGCTTTTTGCGGGTAAGGCGAACCGTACAAGACGGTGGATTGTATTGAAATACCGGATTGTGGCGTCAATATATCAAGTGCCAAATAATGCTGTGACAGATGTAGTAAAGCAAAATTAAAATTTTTCGCTTTCCCGCATAATGACCAGAAGGCATTAAAATGTGTGCAAATAGCTATATAATTTTGACTATATTATGATTTTGAACTAAAAGATGGAGTGTACAGAAAGACCTGATTGTGGCAACAATATATCCATAACTAAATAATGAGGTGATGAATGAAATATAGCAAAGTTTATATATAAGACAATATATATATATATATATATATTTAAATGCATCACACTGTATACAAATGACCATTAAACGTCGATTGAATCATGATTTTGATCTGACAGATGGATTTTATTGAAAGACTGGATTGTGGCGACAGTATATCAAACGCCGAATAATTCGGTGATGCATGTAGTAAAGAAAAGCTAAAATCATTTGCTATCCCGAATAATGATTAGAAGACATTACACTGTGTATAAATGACTATCGACTGTTAAGTATATTATGATTTTGAACTAAAAGATGGATTCTACTGAAAGACTGGATTGTGGCGACAATATATCCATAGCTAAATAATGAGATGATGAATGAAATACACAAAGTTAAAATAATCTGCTATCCTACATAATTATTAGAAGGCATCACACTATATGCGCATTAAAAGTTGATTAAATCACGATTTTGACCTGATAGATGGACTGCATTGATGGACCGGTTTAGAGCGACAATATATCAAGTGCCAAATAATGCGGTGATGAGTGTAGTAACGCAAAGTTAAAATTATTTGCTATCCCGCATAATGACTAGAAGGCATTAAACTGTGTGCAAATAACTTTTGAATGTTTAATATATTTTGATTTTGACCTTAAAGATGGAATGTACTGAAAGACCGGTTTGTGGCTACAATATATAGATAGCTAGATAATGAGGTGATGAATGAAATAAAGCAAAGTTGAAATAATCTGATATCCTATTTAAATATTAGAACGCATCACACTGTATGCAAATGATAATTAATCGTTGATTAGATCATGATTTTGATCTGACAGATGGATTTTATGGAAAGACCGGATTGTGACGTCAGTATATCAAGCGTCAAATGATGCGGTGGTGAAGTTAGTAAAGCAATGTCAAATTTTTTTGCTATCCCGCATAATGACTAGAAGACAGTAAACTGTGTGCAAATAACTATTGTATGATGAAGATATTTTATTATTGACCAGAAAGATGGATTGTACTCAAAGACCGGATTGTAGCGAAAGTATATCCAGAGATAAATAATCAGGTGATGAATGCAGTAAAGCAAAATTAACATCATCTGCTACCCTAAATAGTTATTAGAAGGTATCACACTATATTCATATAACCATTAAATTTTGATTCAATTATGATTTTGACCTGACAGATGAATTGTGTTGAAAGGCCGGATTGTGGCGATAATATATCAAGTACCAAATAATACTGTGATGCATGTAGTAAAGCAAAATGGAAATGATGCGCTATTCCACATAATGACTAGAAGGCATTAAACTGTGTGCAAATAACTATTGAATGTTGAATATATTTTGATTTTGACCTGAAAGATTGATTTTATTGAAAGGCCGGATTGTGGTAACAGTATATTAAGCGCAATATAATGTGATGATGACCGTAGAAAAGCAAAGTTAAAATCATTCGCTATACTGCATAATGACTAGAAGGCTATAAACGGTATGCAAATTATTATTGAATGTCCATTACATAATGATTTTGACCCGACAGATGAATTTTATTGAAATACCGGATTGCGGCGACAATATATCAAGCCAAAAATAATGCGGTGATGAATGTAGTAAAGAAAAGTTAAAATCGTTTGCTATCCCGCATAATGACTAGAAGACGTTACAGTATGTACAAATGACTATCCGATGTTGAGTAGATTATGATTTTGAACTAAAAGATGGAGTTAACAGAAAGACCGGATTGTAGCGACAATATATCCATACCTAAATAATGCGGTGATTAATGTAGTAAAGCAAAGTTGAAATCCTTTTCTATCCTGTATAATGACCAGAAGGCATTAAACTGGATACTAATGACTTTCGAATTTCCATTACATAATGATTTTGACCCGACAGATGAATTTTATTGAAATACCGGATTGCGGCGACAATATATCAAGCGAAAAATAATGCGGCGATGAATATAGTAACGTAACGTTAAAATTATTTGCTATCCCGCATAATGACTAGAAGGCATTAAACTGAGTGCAAATAACTTTTGAATGTTGAATATATTTTGATTTTGACCTTAAAGATGGAATGTACTGAAAGACCTGTTTGTGGCTACAATATATCCATAGCTAGATAATGAGGTGATGAATGAAATAAAGCAAAGTTGAAATAATCTGATATCCTATTTAAATATTAGAACGCATCAGACTGTATGCAAATGATGATTAAACGTTGATTAAATGATGATTTTGACCTGCCAAGTGGATTCTATTGAAATACCGGATTATGGCGACAGTATATAAAAAGCGCCAAATAATGCGTTGATGAATATAGTAAAGCAAAGTTGAAACCATTGACTATCCTACATAATGACCAGAAGTCATTAAACTGTAAACAAATGGCTATCGAATGTTCATTCCATAATGATTTTGACCCGACAGATGAATTTATTGAAATTCCTGATTACGGCGACAATATGTCCATAGCTAAATAATAAGGTGATGAATAAAATACAGCAAAGTTAAAATAATCTTCTATCCTACATAATTATTAGAAGGCATGACACTATATGCGTATGACCATTAAAAGTTGATTAAATCACGATTTTAACCTGATAGATGAGTTGCATTGAAAGACCGGCTTAGTGCGACAATATATCAAGTGCCAAATAATGCGGTGATGAATGTAGTAACACAAAGTTGAAATTATTTGCTATCCCGTATAATGACTAGAAGTCATTAAACTGAGTGCAAATAACTTTTGAATGTTGAATATATTTTGATTTTGATCTGAAAGATGGATTGTTCTAAAAGACCAAATTGTGGCTACAATATATCCATAGCTAGCTGTTGAGGTGATGAATGAAATAAAGCAAAGTTAAACTAATCTGCACAATGACCAGAAGGCATTAAACTGTAAGTTTGTAGAGTCAAGAATTATGGCAATACCATTTTCCACAGTCTTATAATGTTCTAGTGAATGTAGTTAACACATGTGAAATCATTTGCTATCCCTCAGAATCACAAGAAGGCACATGTGCAAATGACAAGTGATCGTTGATTATATTATATTAATATTTTTATCTAAAATATGGATTATATTAAAGGGCTGCACGGTAGCGACACTATGTCCAGAATCAAAGAATGCGGTGATAATTGTAATAAAGTAAAGTTCATTTAGTATGCTGACCCACATAATGATTATAAGGCATTCAACTGTGTGCAAATGATTATTGAATGTTATTTATATCACAATTTTTACTTGAAAGATAGATTTTACTGAAAGACCGCATTGTAGCGACAATATATTTGGAGATAAATAATGAGGTGAAAGAAAGTCCGAAAGTCGTTGGAAATCCTCAAAGCGAGTGTTTCTTTCCCGCATTCAATCACCACAGTAAATACGTAATTCGATAAAATGACTTGACTCTTTATTTCCCTTCACCTCGCTGTAGCTCTCGGAGAACTCCACTCCAAACCAATCGCAATTATCCCCATACTCACTCAGTTACCACTCAAACTGTTTTACCGATCGGATATGAATAATTAGTAATAACTAAATAAATAGGTAAAATTATGCAAATCCCAAATACAGGTGCACTTCGTCTATTAATTATCTATCTTCTAGCAAAATTTCAAGTGAATATTTCAACGACACCTTCAAAAATTTCTGCACCGAAAAAATAAGTATTTGCACCGAAATGAGTGCGTTTTTTCGGTGCAGAAATTTTTAAGGGTGTACTTGAAATATTTACTTGTAACTTTGCCAAGTGATAGATAATTCACAGAGGTAGGACACCTGTATTTGGGATTTGAATAATTTTAAGTATTTGTTTAGTTATTATTAACAATCCATATCCGACCGATATAACAGTTTTTGCCTTACCAACCGGATATTCAATATTTCCATATAGCTAAATAAATACTTGAAATTATGAATATTCCGAATACAGGCGTACTACCTCTAAGAATTATCTATCATCTGGCAAAGTTTGAACTAAATATTTTAAGTACATCCTTAAAAATTTCTGCACGGAAAAATGCACTCATTTCGGTGCAAATACTTATTTTTTCGGTGCAGAAATTTTTGAAGGTGTCGTTGAAATATTCACTTGAAATTTTGCTAGAAGATAGATAATTAATAGACGAAGTGCACCTGTATTTGGGATTTACATAATTTTACCTATTTATTTAGTTATTACTAATTATTCATATCCGATCGGTAAAACAGTTTGAGTGGTAACTGTAGGACTTTGACACCCCCTTAACACTGTACAAAAAATTTTTAAGAATCTACTCTTTTGAGGTTAGAATTTGTTTTTCGCATTTATCTCGGAATTGACAGACCAATTAGGCCCTGACAAGAAAGGCGTGACAAACATGATCAGGCCATGGTCATGATCGTAATCATGGCCTGATCATGTATAATCAGTCTACTGATTTAATCAGTATAATGCTGATCAGGCCCTGATTACTTAGCTACATCTTTTATGCTCGGGAATAGCAATAAGATTTGGACAAAAAATTAATTAGCATCGAATCTCTCATTTTTATCACAGAATTCATTCTCGCAATAAGATTTTCTAAATTACGAAATTATTTGCATATCATTTGTATAGTTAAATATGTATACATATATTCAAATAAAATTTTTGATAGTTTAAAAATTATTTGAAAATGAATTTATTGCTGGTGTGTTCTCTACAAAACATTGAGAATCTGTGGATCTTCATCCAGCACAACTTATTTATACTCAATACATTTTGTAAGGACAACTGTGAATTGTAAGGATAACTGTGAATGACACTGAAAATGTTGCATCTAAGATACGGCTACGTGTGATCTTACTGATGAGCCCAGCACGTAGTCGGGGGCGAAACGCAAATTTTATTTTATTTTCATCTTAATACTTTCCCAACATTCAATATTATAACCTATTTTATTATAAATTATATATTTTCATACTCATATTGCAAGTTTGTTGACTGTATAAATTGCCACAGTTCTCCTTACAAAATGCATTGAGTACAAATAAGTTATGCTGGATGGAGGTAACTACACGCGTAAACCTTGATTTTCCGTTATGAAACCTATGCTTATCTGGTATCTTACACCTTTTGGAAAGCTTTTCTTATATATTTCTGATTTAATTAGTTATTGAAATTTAATTTCTTTATTGCATAGACACTGCACTCTATTCTGATTACTATTCATTAGCTAGATTTCTTAAACAGAGTATTCATTATTTAATACAATCATACATCTACCATCGACGCTAAGAGTCCAGAGTGGTGTAAAAGAAAAATGTATCAGCAATAGATCAGCGAAGTTAAGCATTGTCCGGCACGGTTAGTACTTGGATGGGTGAATACCGTAAAAATTAATAAATATATAATTTCTTCATTTTTTCATGTAAAATTTTATTATTCCAGTTCCACATTGTTTTGTATAATATAATATAAAATAATTCAGTTATAATTTATATTCTGTAGGGTTTTTCTGGTACGAGTAAATACGAGATTAATCACGGATTTAATTACAGGATTAATTACTGGACGTTTTTCTCGATAACGATATATCTTTAAGCCTGTGGTTTATTCTGTAATAAATCCTTTAATTAATCACGTGATTAACCCAGTGATTAATCCCGTGATTAATCCTAAGATCAATCCCATGATTAATCATAAGATATATCTAATTGTCAGTGAAAATTATTTAACATTACACAGGCCGACAAATTTTAAAGCCAGAGACCTGACCTAACATTTCAGAAGGATTTTGATGCGCTGAATCCGAATCCGAGCTCAAAATTGCTCCTGTACGTCAGGTTTTCAAGATATCCTAACCTAAAAGTGCAAAAAACGCGTTTTCTAGCTGTTTTTGAGGTTGTGTCACCGAACACGAAAAATGTCTACCACAAAAGCTAATATGGAATTTGAAAGTACTAATCTTCCCCTTTCAAACCTACTTGGATTTATTAGGATATCTTTATTTTTCACCAAAATATTGTAATTTATATTGGATAACGGAAAAATGGCCAGACAGATTAGAGTGGACAGTTGGTCAGTATAATGTTGTTTATGAAAGTCTTGTTGACGGCCGCCATATTGGATCTTCTAGGGGTTATAACAAAAAACTGACACCGGCAATAGAAAGGACATCCTCGAAACCCCCTGAGATAATATTTTGAAGAAAAAATATCGTACCGTCAGCAATAGAGAATGCGTTGTATAAATCTGAACACCTCAGCGTTAATGGGTTAAAACGCTAAAATAAAAAATTTCAAATTACAATATTTTGGTGAAAAATAAAGATATCCCAAAAAATCCAAGTAGGTTTGAAGGGGGGAGATTAGTACTTTCAAATTCCATATTAGCTTTTGTGGTAGACATTTTTCTTGTTCCGTTACATAACCTCAAAAACAGCTAAAAAACGCGTTTTTTGCACTTTTAGGTTAGGATATCTTGAAAACCTGACGTACAGGAGCAATTTTGAGCTCGGTTCGGATTCAGCGCATCAAAATCCTTCGGAAATGTTTGGTCTGCTTTCTGGCTTTTGACTTTTGTCAAATTTTGTCGGCCTGTGTAATAAAAGGAATCATAAAATCATGTCAAACTAAAGAAAAACTTTATAATATCTGGAAAAAAGATCATAACAATCATATAAAAAAAAACAAATATAAAACCTATGTTAAAAATCTACAAAACGTCGTAAATAAAGCAAAAGAAAATTTCGATAGAAAACTTGTCGAACAAAACTTAAATAACCAAAGAAATCTGTGGAAAATAATAAAAAATAAAATAGGAAAAATAGAAAGGAAAAACAGCAACAAAGATTACCTAAAAGAAAACAACAAAAAAAATTGAAGTCCTAATAGAAATTGCTGAGAACTTAAACGATTATTTTTGTACAGCAGGAGAAAAGCTAACAAATAAAATAAATACACCTCAAAATGAAGAAATAAAATTACCTAAGATCAATTCAAACAGCATATTCCTAAAACAAATAATACAGCAAGAAATAGTACAAATAATTCGCAATATGAAAAACAAAAATGGTGGAATTGATGAAATTAATACACAAGTACGAAAATCCTTAAGTGACAGTATATCAAACCCATTAACTTATACATTTATAACTTATGCATAGAAAAGGAAATTTGGCCTGAAACCCTAAAAATAGCTGAAGACCAATACACAAAGCAAAAGAAAAACAGTAATCAATCTTTATTTTAACTTTGAGTCTTACATATTTTACATTTACAAATGTATTATTCCTTAGCCTATTTCCTTCTTGTCGCCGTCCAGTGTTTATCTTCTCTCTCTATTCTATATACTTCATTTTCATATTTGCCTATTTTCGCTCTTTTTCTTTTCTCTTTTTCTTTTCCTATCTATCCTACGCTCTATCTTATCCTATTTTCATTTATTGACTTTTAATCAACTCTTATCTCTCTTCTTTGTTCTTCTCTCTTGACCTCTTTCCTTCCTTCTGTCTCGATTTGGGCTGTTATACCTTCTATTTTCTTTTCTTCCTTTTTTTTCTTTTCCTAGCTCTTCTTCTCGATGCCTCTTCCATTCCCTTATCATTTATTAGGATTATTAACCCAGTTTAGCATTTCTTTCTCTTCATTCCATACCAAGATATCCTTTCCTGCGTATAATACTCCGTATGCCACTTTCATTACATGTTTCCCTTTTATTTTTCCTGTTCTCATGGCTTCAATCATATCTTTTTTCATTTCTCTAATTTTTCACTGCATTTCTCTTTCCTGTTTCGTTCGATCCCCTTCTATATATACCCTGGTTCCTCTTAACTTTTCTTTATTCACCATAATTTTCATTTTTTCGGTCCAACTTTCACATTCTATACCTATCATACTTTTCTTTGTCCTTATTTTCCTTACTCTTTTTATTTTCGGATTAATTCTCAATTTTTCACCAAAAATATCTCTCTCTCATTTTCCCAATATTCAATCCATGTTATAATTACTTTGTTTTTAATCCTTTTTCTTTCATTTTCTTCTATTAGTTTCTTATGGTTTTCCGTCTTCTTTTCCATGACCTCCATCCTTTCTTCCACGTTCTCCAACCTTTCGTCCACCTCTATTTTGTATTCATTTTCCCGTTCTCTTTTGCACCTGGTCTCGTGTCCTTCCCATTTTTGCTTTAGTTTTTCCATTCCTTCTTGGCATGTTTTTACCTTTTCCCCTATCTCCTTTATTAATTTGCTATTCTTTTTCGTGCTTTCCTCCATTCGCTCTTTTATCTCCTCTCTGTGTTCCTGTATATCCTTTAATACATCTTCCAGTGTTTCCCTTGCCTTTTTTATTTTCCGCCTTGTGTCTCTTTCTTTCTTTATTTCTCTTTTCAATACCTCTAATATTCTATATATCCCATTTCTCCATCTCCAATCACCCTTGCCCCTCATTTCTCTAGTCCTGTCTAACCTCACTTTTCTACTCTAAGTTTTCTCTGCACTTTCTTCTCTTCTTGTCTTTAACTTTCTTTCCCAACTCTTTTAGAACCGAACTACTTTATTGTACCTTCCGTTTTTGTTCACTAGCACTCTACTTTTCCTCTATATTCACTTTCTATTCTATTTTTTCTGAACATGCACTCTCTACACGTATTTACTGGACGGCGGCCATTTTTTTCCCGCAAAAGAAAAACATTCATAAAACAAGTACAGACCGATCTCTTTAAGGGGCCAGTCTAGTTTCTCACTTTCAAAAAATCGATTTTTTTTTTGCCTATTTCGATAGTATACTATTCGGAGAACAATTTCCCAAAGTTGGCCCTGGAATCGCAGAATAACTGTAAGTATGAAAAATTAAATTTTATAACCGAAAAATCAATTGTCAAAACTTTAAACGCGTTTTTCTCAAAACTGCATTTTCAAAAACGGCTGCAG
>UELU01137617.1:1168-13844 GCA_900490025.1 Megastigmus dorsalis | reverse complement strand
GATATAAGGTGGATTATTATTAAATAAACCCCCCAGTACGCTAACTGCACGAACCACTCTGACGAGTGAAGCACCTCGCGCATAAATATTAAAAAAATATAATAACAAATTAAAATTTTATTTATTATATAAATATTTACCGCTAGCACACCACTAGCACTGCTGCACGCAGCACATACCACTGTGCACAGCCTTCGGCTGCGAGTACAAGGCATCAATAAGTTAATACAAAAATCAATTTTTAAAGAACATATGACATAAATAATATTTAAAAAATTTATTAAATCACTCTCTATACTACATACAAAAAAAGAGTGATAAAAATATTTGCATATTATACATACATACATTGTTTTACATTGATAATTTCCTCGACTTATCGCTTAAAGCCAAAAGGTAGCGAGAAATTGAGCGAGATGTAACGTTTTTTTTTCAAAACTACCGCACAAGTTTTGATCTCATCTTTTGTAACATCGTCGTGCTCAGGCGTACATCTTATCACTTTATAGTTGAGTACAATATCGTCTTGATTCGTTGTTTCATCGTCAATGCTAATGTTATCGCGATCAAAAACACGTACGATCAGCTCCTTTATACTGTTAAAATTTATTCTTAAAGAATTTAAAAAATTCAAACATATTCCGTTTACTTTACACATTTCGAAACTGTCCCCAGTAGACGGTACTAATCCCTTAAAGCCATAAAACTTTGGCCCCCCGGAAACAAAAGTTTCTATGTAGGCGTCGGGCCTAACGTTTCAGTGGGTTTAGCTACATAGTACGTCATTAAATTTTCGGTGCGCCCGCCATAGAATGCGTCTCGCGGATTTAACGTAATTTTATTTATTAAGGGGTGATTGTCAACGTCATTTGCGATATCGGGATTTTCAGTTTTTCGACGGTCGAATTCGCATTCCCAAATTTTGCGCACATAATACCCGCGTGCCTTAATTCTTTCAATTTTTGCACGCGTATTTTCAAAAGCTTCGTTAAACTTCCGATTGAAAACGGTATTTTTATCGCGATTGTTTTTAAAACATACGGGGCATCCGTGCGTATAACATCCCTGAAACTCGAACACGATGGGTTTATCGTCATTTCCCACCGCGGGTAAGTAAAGTAAGTACCCATCTACTAAGACCCCTTCGGGTAGCATAAATTCGCGCGATCTGCCAGCGTGTATTATATTACGGCCGATTTCGCGCTCGCACTGCAACAGCCACTCAATTGATTTTTGCGAGTGTCGATCAGCGCGTCTGTAACCGCTCGGCGGAATAATACCTACTGTATTTGGCAACAGAAACTTTTTTCTAAATGCATACGAACACGCGGATGCAATAGTAGTTGCAGAAACAAAAGGGTCTGTGTCTCCAACTTCGAGAAAAATTTTTCTGCACTCTATACACGCCCGTCGTAAAATTTCAACATCCATGACAATATTCTACAATTTCGTGTTTGAAATCAAAAACGTGATTCTCGGCGTTTTCGTTGTACCATTCAAAAAAAGCATCTCGCTCACTGCGGGCCATCGAGTCGGGAGCATAAAAGCGCACATCTGGTAAAGGACCGACGTATTCCCGATTTTCGAGGGTATTAAAATAATGCGGAGAATATCCTTTTTTACTGCCCGGCGGATGATCGAAGGTAGCAGGTAAAGAACTCAATTTCATGTGAAAATAATTTAAACTATCGATGAATTTTCTACAACCGTGCTGTATCGTAATTATATATTGTCCATTAAGAATAATATTAGGTATACTTTGACTCGATTTTTCAGCTAATTCTTTCAATATAAATTGCGTGTCGACGCCGCGAGCGTTGTGTGTTATACACACGATTTGATGAAATTGAGATTTATCTCTGATATACATACAATTCGAGCAATTGTTTCACTGCCTCATCGCGAAAAACGAACTCGCATGTGCCACAAGTGGGAAACCATTGCGAAATATCATCCAAGTCGATGCAATCGGTACACACTTGCTGCGCAACAGAAAGATTAGGTATGTGTAGCTTAGTTGTCGTATGATTCTGATAAGTTGCATCTTGACGCGAAATCATAGAAAATAAATAAACCTTTTTTTATTCGATTGATCTGACTCTGTGCTACGTTTATTGGTTGCATATAATATAATTCATTGACGCTATGCCGAGACGTACAATATTTACACCAATTAATGCCACACTCGTGCGGTCCGCGAAATCTATTTGTGACTTTCAAACCTCTTTCGCAAAATTTAACTACGTCGCACAATTTTTTATTTTTTTTCTTGTAAGACCCATCTTGTTTATGGTTGCCGAAACATCGATTACCATAAAAATTCATATTACAATCGACGCATTTAATAATTTCAACGTTTTCAGAATTAGAGGCGGGTGAAACAAAACAACTTGAACAAATTATTTTGCATCGATGTTGCTCTATGTAATGGTATCGCTTGTTGCAAGAAGAGCAAAAAAATTTCATTTTTATAACGCCGTGTAAATTTAATATAGTGTCAAATTGTCTCGAGGTCTGGTCATAACAAAGATTTATGACCCCCCTCAAATCTATACCTGCAGTTCGCAGTGTCGCACGACCGTCAAAAAAAGGTGGCTCGCCGGTCCCTAATGCCCCTTTGTCGAACACAACTACAGATATAAAATAATTCAAGTAATAAGCCTGAAATTATTCAAGCTCATAGAAGCCACAGCCGTTTCGGGGTATGCGTACGTTAGCTTCATGCACGAGTCTTTCGGCCCGTTCTTTTTGTAACTTGCGTCTACCATCCCGAATACCTCCCTAAACGTGCCATGTCTCTGGTGAAGCATTATTGCGTAAGGCAATGTGAGCTTCACCGACAACTAGCGCACGCGGCAAGCACAAGTTGTCGTCGTTTCTTATGGAAACCATTGATCTACTCATTACGTTCTAGTTTGCCGCCGCGCGCTTGATCCGACAGGCATTTCGATAATCATAGTTTTTAAAATAAAAGTATCATCGATGCTAAAATTCTCATTGCTCTGCGTCAAACTGTTAATCAAGCCCCAGAGATCTTCGTAAAAAAATGTTCTTACAGGTCTTAACGAAATACCGCCAGCCCCATGCGCGAAATTCGCGCTGTTAATACTTACACCGATTAAATCATTTTCATCATGCGGAATCGTAGTTAAATACGCGTAAATATCCCTAATAGCGCTTTCTAGCCATATTATGGGGTTGACGCGCTCCGAAGGTAGCTCGTTTATTCGCATAATTGTGCTTTTACCTGTCATCCGAAATTTTTGAATAAACGACTCTGATTCTTCTACGATCGTAAAGCGTTCGCCTGCTGGCCTTATGTCGTTGTCGGGGATCGTAGGCTCGGCACTCCCGCTTCCGCCTCCTATCTGCATGACTTCATCAACGTCGCCCATATCAATTTCGATAGACGGATGCTCGTGATGGTTCGAAGCTGACTGCGACGAAATCGTCGGAGAGGGGGGTAGCGATGGCCATGTGGAGGACCAGATGTCTGTATCCATACTGGACGACACGTCGTCTTGTTGATCAGCTGTAATTATTAAAAAAACGATTTAACTAATTATCGGATAAATATTTTTTTTCAAACTAATAAAAGCTATTGTTTTTACTTTAAAAAAAAGAATCATTCCTCTGACTTGCCGTCGAAACTCTCGTGAATACGATCTAGAAGATCGGCTAATTCGGCATACGGCAGGTTACATAATGGAGAATTTTCATCAAGAGCTTGATCGTGAAACCATCGAAATTCTTGCGCTCGGCGCACGTACATGTTCTACGAACGTATACAGCCAAGTTTCCGCTGTTATCGATATCCGACACATCGAGTCCGGAATCACTCGCGAGTCTTCTTCGAATTACTTTTTTTAAGAAAAAAATAATAAATAAATAAACAAATTTTATTTAAAAAATAATAAATTTGTAAAAAACTTACGTTCGTTAACGCGACGATCCAGAATATTGATTTCGTCGAAGGCGTTGTATACTAAGCGCTGCCCGTCCTCGATGTTATGGTATTCCCTTTCGCGAGGTGACGTCCGAAAATAATAAAAATTATGCAACAGCTGTGATCGCTCCGGCGCGATGACGCCTGCTGTGCTCGTCGAAGCTCCATCCGCTCGTTGCATCGCTCTCATGACTGCAATGTGCAGTTCTATATACGTGGACATGACTGAGCGCCGCACATGTAATCCGAGCGGCTGATCGTCCAAGACTTCATCGTCGGATGAAAATTTATACGACGACGATGTAGCCGAAGAATGAATGCTGATGTCGGCCTCAGCCTCGGCATTTTCTATATCCACAGCTTCGTTGGAGTCGACATTGTCCTCGTCAACTTGCTGCACCGGGCGGCTCAAGTCTAGCGGCACCTCCTGATTTTCGGAAATATCGGGCTCGCTCTCGCTTGTCCCGACATTTGCGATATTACTATAGTTTAATTGCCGATATACGGTGTTTGCACACCCGTCTTCTTTGTCAGAAGCAACGTAAAAAGTCTCAGCCCCCGAGTCCGATATCGCGGGACTGTCACTTTCGTCCATCAGCAGCTCGCGTCTCGCTGTAAAAAACTGTGATTTTAAAAAATTATTTCTCGCGAAAAAATTTATTTTCCTCGATAAATTATATTTTTTTTTTGAAAAAAAAAAAATGAGTCAAAGAAAAATTTTAAAAATCTGTAGAATTTGCCTAGCATCTCTTGATAAGCGGTGTTAAGTTGGTTGAAGATACTCATATGCTACATACCCATCTCCGCGAGTAATTCCCTAGCTATAAAGACAGCTGGTTGCACGTTCCGGAACAATCGCGTATAAAATCGCACAAGTCGACGGAATCCACACTGCACTAATAAAAAACGCAGTTCTAGTTTCAACAATGGATAGGCCATCGTGTGCAGACGACGCCGCCACGCGAAGCTGCATCTTCGCCGCACTATAGCACTGTTCACACGTAATGCACTTGCGATACGTGCGATCACGTCTAGCAACTCGCGTTCAACACGATTATCGAACATTATAGATGGTATGTCCGAACTCGCCACTGTCCTCATGCTTACTGAATGATTCCCCATGGGAGCAAAGTTCGCAGACATTCTGCGTGGGGATGAATGCCACCTTTGCGTTAGTTATACTTCTTGGAAAAAATATGATAACCGTCACCGTTTGTCGACATTTTTTGATTGTATATGCACTCGTTTGTTATTGCAGAGCTATAGTATTACATCTAGAGTGGCGAATTTGGCGACATATACATTAGCACGTGGAGTACCAATAGCTGTTGCTGTGTGAATATTCGCATGCATCACACCTTCACAGACCGCTGTAGAGCCAACCGCCGGAAACTCTTCTTCGAAACAATTAAGATAGCAGCAGCCGTTTGATGATGCGCCTCAACCGTTTTTTCGATTGTATATAGAGCCATAGGATCCCTAATCTTTTGCAGGAGGTGTAGTATTATTTCTCATAACCGCCATTTGCCGTACATCCATATATGAATGCCGTCTATCCCTTGTACCTGTGATGAAAAGTGCGAGATAGCGAGAATCACATCGTTCAAATTAATGTGTTTGAAGCGAAAACCTTCATTAGCAGCTTGAGAGATTATTTTCTCGCTTTCTGCACTATCATCCCGAGGAGATATGGACACGCCAGCAAAGTGCTTGTTGAGCTCGTCCAAATAAAAGCCATTGAACTCCCCCTCACGTCCGGGCAGAAGCCCCAGACTCCTTAGTTCCTTCCAGACATTGTCACTAACAAGAGCATCGAACAGTCTATCGTGGTAGTAAGACGTCCTTGCAGTTTCAGTGCGTTCGCCAGTCTGTTTTCTTAGCATAATGAAAACATCCAGTTGAGACGTGTCCCCCGTACGTTTGTACCGTCGATACAGTGCGTCACGTTTTCTGTATAACTGAGCTAACTCTGCATCAATCCACGGTAGTCTGCCCTTTTTCGGAATAAAGGTTTTAATGGGGGCTAATGTATCAATAGCCGCAGTGAGATTGTTGCAGAGGCAGTCCAGTGCCAGTTCAGCGTCGATGACCGTAGCATCGAACGGCAACCAGTCACAGCTGGATAGTTAACCATCGAGTAAGTCAGGGCAAATATTCTTAAAGTCTCTATATTGAAATGAATTGACTGGTGAATCTTTGTTGAAGTAGGCGATTGTAACATCGACGATGTTATGTTTGCTGTGGAAAGG
Organism: Megastigmus dorsalis; assembly: GCA_900490025.1. NCBI lineage: Eukaryota > Metazoa > Arthropoda > Insecta > Hymenoptera > Megastigmidae > Megastigmus > Megastigmus dorsalis. The sequence goes on along the minus strand of UELU01137617.1, from coordinate 7,649 downwards.
TGCCGGCACGCTGCGGCCATCAATGACGTCGTCATTGTCATCAGTGAGTATAACGTCAATCCATGTGTTCGGCGTAGGCGTGAACTGCGTAGGACCGTGCTGGACCAATTGCAAAGAGAGTTCAGCAGCAAGCTTGCGTACAAACTTCGCATCATCACTCTCAGTGAGCAGATCGGCATTCAGATCACCCATCAAGATTTTATGACTATAGTCAAATGAAAATGTGCGCAGTTTATCTAAAAAATCAGGGTTTTTTGTGAAAGTGATTTTGGGTGGTCTATAGATGACTGCTACAAATACAGGAGGTGAGTCGCAGTGTTAAATGTTACAAAAAATGTACTCCGGGATACCCGGCTTATCTCTCTGTTCAGTATCAGATGTAGCTAATATTTGGCATTTAAAATGAGATTTTATAAAAAGCGCGACTCCACCTCCCCTTATGTTTCGGTCTTGCCTTATTATTTTATAGCCATTGATCTGAATGACGTCGTCATTTACATCCGGACCCAGCCAGGTCTCAGCAACGCCGAATAGGTCGTAAGATGAACCACCAGAAAGAAATTTACGGATCTGATGAATGTGTGCCCTTAGAGAGTTCACATAGAAATAAATGCGGAGTGTCCAATTTTAATGGTGTAGATGAAGGCACCATATTATCACTATTTGATAGCGTGTCATTTTTTACATTATTTACATCTTTAATTTTCCTATTATTTATTTTCCTACTATTACTCATATTTTGGCTGAGGCTAGTCGTCGTGCATAATTGACAATAATAAAGCTTAATTATACTGTTGCTAGCGGCTCTGGTCGTCGTTGTCGCCTCGACCTCTGTCCACTTATGGCAATCGGTATGATATATCTTATTACAATTTTTGCATTTAATCAATAAATTATTCTTTTTAAATTGTTTTCGGCATTTTAAACAAGAAGTTCTCTCAACCATCTTAAAGGTGAATTTAAATTTAAATTTATCTTAAGTTCAAAATTTTAAAATAATAATACTAGCAATAACAACGATAATAACAATAATAATACGAACAATGATAATACAACAATGATAATAATACTGGTTGGTAATGTGGTTGTAATATGAATATATATATATATATATAATAGCACCCTGTAGAGCGCTCTCTTGCAGCCTAAGCAATCTCAGTGTGCCGATTGAATAATCTGAGCTGCGATCAAAAAGCTGCGCGCGCACTTTGAGGAGCTCTCGCGGTATCGGATAGCGCGCTGCCGTTCCACAGGCTATCGTCATTCAGGGCTAAGCAAGTTCATTTTGACTTGACTAACTTGATATTCGTTCGCCTTATATGCCCGAATTCCGCTTGTAAATTCCCTTAGATGAAACGCATATTCTTACTTGCTAGGCGAGTGAAATGCAGTGGGCAGGTATTTGTTTGAATATCCCTTGTAGGGGCGAGAAATGCGTCGGAAAGTGCGGCAAAAGTGCAGGTGTTTGTGAATCTCAACTTCTCACACCTGGATTGACATAATAATGGTGGATGACAACGATACTGTACTTGACTTTGGTAACAATCTGACGACCTTTCACAGCAGGCACAATATTATTGATGTTACTATAGGTTCACATTCTTCCTCTCCTTCCTGTGAAACTTTTAGTTACAGGGACTATCATAAAATTAATTATGTGGAGTTGAATGAACTGTTGCATGACTGTGATTGATCGTTTTTTGCTTCCCGTGACCTTGACTGTGACTTGAATGAGCTGCTTGAATGCCTTGGTTCTAATTTAAATAAAGCTATAGATGAATTGGCACCGTTAAAAACAATAGTCTCGAGAAAGGATAAAGATCCGTGGATTGGTCCCAAGCTTCAGCAGCTAATGAACAAACGTGACGCTACGCATAGACGGTACAAGCGGACCGGGAATGCTACACTTCTTGATGAGTTTCTGCGTCTTCGTCGTGAAGTCGAGGAGCGCATGGATAAAGATCGTACCTCCTTCCTTCGTGATTAATTGTCGGATGCGCTGGAAAATATAAAGGATATGTGGAGGGAGATGCGAAATCTTGGTTTACTGCCGAAGAGTAAGGAGGAGTTGCATGGGTTTGATACGGATAAGCTCAACGTGCACTTTTCGGCGATTTCAGTAGCGCCCGATGATAATATTGATGATGTTATGAGTGTAATTTTGGCTGCCTCTGACGACGGCTTTTCATTTAAGCCTATCAATTTTAATGACGTGGTGCTAGCCATCTCGAATTTCTCCTCCAGAGCCAGGGGTGCGGATGGCATCCCGCAGAGTGTAATTGTGAAGGCTCTTCCAATGATAGGTGAACATCTTGTGCGTATTTTCAACTCCTCCTTTGCTCAGGGAGTCTTCCCTAGTGCCTGGAAGAGAGCACAGCTTGTTGCTCTTAAAAAAACTACTGCACCATCTTCTGCTTCGGATTTCCGTCCAATAGCCTTGCTATGCTTTCTCTCCAAGGTGCTGGAGAAGATTGCACACTCCCAAATAACAGAATATCTGTCAGCTAATAGCATTCTCGATCCGCTGCAAGCAGGGTTTCGACAACACCATAGTACACAGACTGCCCTGCTTAAATTGACTGACGACATCTGCATGGGCATTGATAGAAGGATGATTACCTTGCTGATGCTTTTTGATTTCAGCAAGGCTTTTGATACTATTTCTCCTACGAGACTATTAAGAAAACTATGTGATTTGGGCTTTTCAAGGACTGTACTACTGTGGATAAAGTCATATCTTCAGGGTCGCACGCAGTGCGTTATTTCTAAAACTAATGGCTGTTCTGATTATTTAGAAACTAACTTGGGTGTTCCTCAGGGTTCAGTATTTATATCAATGACGTGCGGGAGACATTTGACACTAAGATCATCAAGCACATACTTTATGCTGACGACCTTCAGGTCTATCTGCAGGTTCCTGTGGATAGACTCCAGGAGGGCGTCGATTACTTATCCGAAATAGCACAGTCCGTGTCCCGATGGGCCGAGAGCGCGTCTCTTGGGCTCAATGCTGGTAAAACCCAAGTGATAATGTTTGGTTCAGTGAAATATGTTGATGATTTGTATAAAGCCGGTTTGCCATGTGTTGAGTTGGGGGGAGGGGCGCGTGTGTTCTATAGTGATACTGGAACGAGCCTCAGTGTTTCACTGTATAGTAAACTGACGTGGAAGCCACATATAAATCAAGTTATGAAAAAAGTGAATAGAACTCTCTATAGTTTACGGTTTATTAGACGGTGCACCACCGAGGTCTTGCGCAGAAGGTTAGTTGAGGCCTTAGTCCTTCCTCATCTTGATTATTGCTCCGTTGTGTGTCTTGATGCATCTACTGAACAGAAAACCAGATTACAGAGACTGAACAATATGGGTGTTAGATTTATCTATGGTGCTAGGAGGGATGAGCAGATCACTCCCTATAGGAAGCAACTGGGCTGGTTGCGTGTCGATGCTAGGAGGAACTATTTTGCCGCAATTCTTTTATACAAGATCCTCCGGTTAAATGAACCTAAATATTTAGCGGCCTTTTTTACTAAATACCGGCCCAAGTGCGCTAGCAGGGGTGTTGCAAAAGAACTCTCGATACCGAGGGTGCGTACCGAAGCTGGTATAAGATCTTTCCAGGTGCAAGGTGCGCACCTTTGGAACTCTCTCCCTGATTGTGAACGCTACCTTCCATCTTTGCGCAGATTCAAGACGGCGATCTATCAGTACCTCCTCAACCTGGATGCCTAGTCATTCCGTAATGCACACTGGGATATCGTCCGATGATTGTATATATTTTATTGTAATGTAATCATTTGACTAGTATATACTTTATTGTATTGTATTTATTTTATAAAAATGACGGTGATAGATAATGAAGACTGTCTTATACTTAAGCATTATTTACTAAAAAGATGAAAATTGACTGTGATATACTTATTTATTATATTGCTCATTGATTTATGTCATATTATATTATAAAATATTGTATTTTTGTTTTTATAACAAAATAAAAGTTATCTATCTATTTATCTATCTCTCTCCCGTCTGCTTACATGTACCGAATGGCCGTTGATAGCAAGTGGTAGCAGCAATTAATACAACAGACAGATATTCGTCTCTCTGGCTCAGGTTTTCGAGCTCAACTGTGATGCTCGAGGATGCGAAACCCAGCAGGAGGCCGAACTGTCTCAAAAACTTTTACTCACGTTGGAGTAAGATAAACGTGTTAAAAAATAAGTTTTGTTAGAGCACGATAACAATGCGTCCTGCGCTGCGTACTTACCGAGAGAGAGAGAGGATGGATACGCGCTGGAAGCATCCTTTTACGTGTTGCGTGTGTGGCCCTACCGGATGTGGTAAAACCTTGTTCGGGAAGAGGTTTCTCGTGCAGTTGCCAGTGATTTGTAACGTGCACTTCGATCGTGTTCTGTTTTATTACGCCGAGTGGCAAGAGGCGTACGCGAGTGAGTTTCAAGCAGCAGCCATCGAGTTTCGAGAGGGGCTTCCGCAGCCGAGCGACTATTCGTCCGACCATCACCGAAAGAAATTACTAGTGCTGGATGATCTGATGCGAGAATCTTCCAACGACATCATCCTCGATCTATTCACAAAAGGTAGCCATCATAAAAATATATCGGTTATATTTATAACGCAAAATATCTTTCACAAAGGAAAATCCCAGCGCGATATTAGTTTGAATACAAAGTGCATTGTTTTATTTAAAAATCCGCGCGATCGAGCAGAGATTCAACATCTCGCGCGACAAGTTTGTCCAGAGGATCCGAAATTTTTACAAGAAGCCTATCTGGACGCGACTCGTGAACCGCATTCTTATCTCTTTCTCGATCTCTCGCAGGACTGTTTAGATGAATTCAGATTTCGCTCAGGTATATTTCCAGACGACTCTAACCACTATGCGTACGTACCGAACATATTCAAGTTCCGTTAAAAAAACGGAGGGCGTGAGCGAATAAAACAAATAGGCGTATTACGATTATACTTAGTTACGCGTCAGCAATGGCAAAGTTAACATCGTGTATCAAACACTTCTCGAAAAAACCTCTGAGTTTTTTGGGCACTCTTTGTCATACGAACGGGCGCCAGCGCAAAGTTTTGCTCCGAACGGCGGACAAACTGCTCGTCAGATGAATATGCGAGTGCGCCTTGAACGTTTTACGCGACGTTATCTATTTTTTTCCTCAATAAGTTCTTTTAAAACACTGTTTTTGTCACGAAGTTCACTGACCAATTGGCTGAGTAAAGTTATTTCACTTTTCATCACTGTATAATCATCTTCTTCATGTCCCACTATTGTTAGATTGTTTCTATCCATGTTTTCTTTACTTACTTGTATTGACACATTTTTTTAAATTTCCTCTTGTGCTTTTTCCTTTTCTAATAACTTGACTTGTGCAATTATTCTTCTAGCTTGCATGTTCAATATGTTATCGTCGTCAATTGAGGTTATGTCCATTTCATGATGATTTGGACATATTCCAAGGACTTTACTTAACTTCACCGCATTTTTCAATTTATTAAAGTATGCTTCGTGGTCCCCCGTCGTTCCGCCGTCCCCTGCCATCTTGAATGTGTTGTATTGCATATGCGCAATCAAATTTTATGTCTAAAAAAGATTTTTGCGCGCTGCGACGGGCACAACAAATAAGAAAGTGGGTGTATACACATGATCCGGAAGATTGGAATAACATACCATTTATAAATACCGAGATATTCTATCAATCGGTTTTGCGCTACGAGGAGGGGCAGAGACAGCGCAGTGTGAGTTTCGACGAAGCGGTTACTGGATTCGTTGACGAGCACGACGATATCGAATTTGAGCCGAGTGAAACAGCAACCGCTGAGGACGACGAAGACGACGACTACGATTTTTACGCTAATGGGAGCCCCGTAGCGGTTAAAAATGAACACGCAGCAGATAATGCGAGCACTCCAGGGAATCAAGGCAAGTGCAGTAGGTGTTTATGCGGCTGACCGCATACCTAAAATTTTAAGTTTGCCTGCTGCCATAATCGCGAACATTGATTCATCGGCTAAACCGGGGTCGCACTGGATTGCAATTTTCATAAATAAGAAAACCAATGGCACTTATTTTGACAGCTACGGAGTCGCGCCCTACATCAGACAGCATCTCGATTGTCTTCGAAGAAACTGTGCAAGATACAAATGGAATGAGAAAAAGCTACAAAGTTTGAATTCAGGTGTGTGGAGAGTATTGCGTTATATTTTTGTATCATTTGTGCAGCAGTAATTCTTTATGCTCGTTTTGTCGCGTCTTTGGAAGAAATACGTATCGCAACGACGAAATAGCTTCAAATTTTTATAAAAAGCTTATAAATATACGAAAAAATAAAAAACAGTGTAAAATGAACATTTTTCAACGAAAAAAATTTATCGGTAGAGGTTTCTGTAACCAAACGTGTACTGCGATGCTGAAATACATGTAAAAACTTGTTTTATATTCAATATCTGTATTCTT
>UELU01137615.1:11115-23670 GCA_900490025.1 Megastigmus dorsalis | reverse complement strand
GATGATGATTTAGAAAATAGTATAACTTCGGATATTTCTGAAAATCATATTGATAATAGTCTGAATGAACAAACAATTTCTTCAACGGAATATCATTTATCTAGTGAAAATTATAGCTCTATTGAATATGAAAGTGACGATGATACCCCATTGAATGAAAGACTAGACGCTTTAGATGGTATTTGGGATAATAGGAAAAGAAAATTTCATGTACAGACATTTTCTGAGCATTGGAGACCAAAATTACCTACTGATATCACTTCGCCACTACAAATCTTTCTCTACCTACTTTCTGACAATATGATTGATCAAATAGTTGATCAAACTAATTTATACGGGCAACAGAAACATAGGTCATTTGAAAAAACGAGTAAGGAAGAAATTCGAAAATTTCTAGGCATAAATATTATGATGGGAATAAATAAATTACCCTCCATAAGAGACTATTGGTCTTCTAATATTCAATTGCATAACACATATATAAGCTCTATTATGCCTCTAAATAGGTTTTTTACTTTTCTTTCCCATATGCATTTGAATGATAATAGTGCAACACCACGTAGAGGTGACCCTAATTATGATAAGCTCTACAAAATAAGACCCTTACTGATAACCCTCTCCCAAAATATTTTGTCATATTATGAACCTTCTGAAAAACAATCTATTGATGAGAGCGTGGTAAAATTCAAAGGTAGAAGTTCTTTGAAGCAGTACAATCCGCAAAAACCGATAAAAAGAGGGTTTAAAATTTGGGTGAAGGCTGATCAATACGGTTTTGTGTGTGAATTTCAAATATACACAGGGAAAATAGAAGGAAACGCGGAGAAGCAATTAGGTGAGAGAGTTGTAAAGGATCTGACGTTGAATATTGTTTCCAAAAATTATCAAGTTTATTTTGATAACTTTTTTACAAGTATTGATTTGATGCTTGACCTGAAAATTAAGACTATTTAGCTTGTGGAACCGTCAGATCCAATCGTAAAAGCTTGCCGAAAATCCAAGTAGCTGATAAAAATATAAAAAGGGTAGAGTGTGAGTTTCGAACCTCATACAAAGGTCTTAGTTGGATAAAATGGAAAGATAATAAATCTGTCCAAATTTTATCGAATTTTCACGATCCTTGCATGATCATTACTGTAGGCAGACGCCAAAAAAATGGTACCATCATCAGTTATAATTGTCCGCAAGCAATTAGAGATTACAATTCTCATATGGGCTTTGTAGACAAGGCAGATCAGCTAAAGTCTACCTACGAGATAAGTCGAAAAAGTAAAAAGTGGTGGCACCGAATATTTTGGCATTTGATTGATGTAACAGTGACGAACTCGTTTATTATTTGGAAATAAAATAATCCTGGTGCTAAGATGATTTTGAAAGATTTTCGATTGAACCTTGTTTCTCAACTTATTGGATATTCAGAACGACCAACCCCTGGTAGAAAACCAAAGCTAAATAAACTTGTGACAAAGAAACCGAATGTTTGCAATTGCATATTCCAACTATGCTGAAATCTCGACGACATTGCGTTTGCTGCAGTACTGCAAAATATCGAGTCAGAACTTTTTTTTTGTGTACTGTTTGTAATGTCCCGTTGTGTATAAAAAATACAAAAAATTATTTTGCAATATATCACAGAAAATAGTAAATATATTTTATACATACATAAAAATAAAAAAAATACAAAAAAAAGAAAAAAAATACAAAAAATACAAAAAATACAAAAAAAATACAAAAAATACAAAAAATACAAAAAAATACAAAAAAAATACAAAAAATACAAAAAAAAATTAAAAAAAAAACATAACAAAACATAGCCGTAGCCGGTCCCCAGCCCGTGTGTGTCTAAAGAGGAGGGTGTTTTGCAATCATATTCGTCAGTCATATGAAAAAATTATCAAAATCTTCACTACTTTGCAAGAAATAATTAAATTTTGTGACTACAAGGGTGCTTTTCACCCCATTACAAGTGTTTTTTTTTGATATTCCATTTTTTAGACTTTGGATTTGGATTCAGCGTTGAAAAATACATCAAAAACGTATTTTTGGAATACTTTGTAGGGGATAATTAAATTTTGTGGCTTAAGGGTGGTTTTCACCCCATTACAAGGGTTGATTTTTGAATTTTCTTAATTTAGACCTCGGATTCAGTTTCAGCGTTAAAAAATACGTCGGAAACCTATATTTACACTTTTGGACCAATTTACCTGAATTGTGTGACTGAAAGGGTTAAATGCTCTATAGTCTTGTGAGTTACATTTTGCAATTAATCAATGAAATGGCAATAATATTTTGATATAGAAAAAAAAATTCGTTTGATTTTAATCCTCAACTACTGAGTACAATTAACCTACATATAAAATAATAATAATGATATTTAAAATCAAGGATGCCATCAACTGATTTTTCTAGGTTAACCATAGAGGATTGATAAAAGAATCTAGAAATACACTAACCTGGGACCGTCAGATGCCTAAATTCCAACCTAAAAAAAAGAGAAAAAAGGGGGGGAGGGAGAAACAAAAAAAATTATAATCAAAATAACCACAACACGGGAATTAAACAAAAAGGTGGCAGGAACGGGCTAAAATGATTATGAAAATAGGAGAGAAAGGGGGGACGATAACGTAACATCTTGTTATTATACAACACGTAAAAAAAAAATTATACAAAATCTTTAAATACAATACACATCGTAGTAAACAAAATAAATCACAAGCGTAGGGCACCACTAAACGCACGATCAGATTAAGGAAGAAAAAAAAGGGGGGAAAAGAAATAATTCACTAGGGACGCGCACGCTGTAACCCTCCTGGTAGTCGGGCCTTCCACACACCTCCTTTTTCTCTCCCTGGCCTTGCCCGCCTAAAAAACATAAAAACAAAAACACGCACACATAGATTGTTGCTGGTAATCCACCCAAGGAAAAAACATAGAAGAAAAATAAAACACATAACCTTAACCGCATGAAACTCACCTGGCCAGGCTAGCTCAGCCGACAGCAATGACCGAGGAGTACCGACACCGAACCTCGCCCTGTAGAAGAGCCAACTCCGCCCCAGGTCGACAACCACTCTTCTCTACCGCTCGCGCACTGAAAATAGCGAAGGTTCCGTCTCGTCGTCGAAAAGACAATGTAGCACAAACAGCCGACAAGGAAGCGTCCGCACACGACGCCGTGCCATGACAGTACCAAGGGTCATAACACGCTCCGGCACGCGATGCGCGCAAGGACCATAATGAAGGAATGCGCTGTAATTAATGTACTAAATAAACCCATAATACATTGGTAGTTAGCTATAATTATCTACTACCAAAGGATACCAATTAGGCAGCGATAATAAATCTCCCAATAACCCAAAATATTAAACGTTGTAAAACGTTGCCCATTGAGCATTTATAAGGTGCCACAATACTAATAATCCTGTATAGGGATTATAAAAGAGCTAGAATAGGACATGATAATTGCCGGTAGCAACCACTAAAATCAGTTTAAACCCATGTATCGTTAATGATAAAATGATGGTATTTAAGCTATTGTAAAGAGGATAAATCTGAATCAACCAATAGAAAATCATTAACAAAATGATTTATTTGATGAGAAACAGTAAATAATCTATAGTCTTATTAAAGGGAAGTAATTAATTAACGATTAATTATTGTATTCGTAAAACAACGAATCAAAGATAAAAACAAAGGGAATTATTTAATGAGATAACATCATTAATTAGCAACAATTAACAATAATAACTTCATTTTGTGGGATTACTCGAATCATAAATCATTATTTAATCAGTAAACAACAATTGAATTCATAAATAATTAATTGGATATTAATTATTGTTAATCATATGACGTAGTATATCTATATATGATACTGCGCAGTTAGAAATGGAATGTTCTAGAACAAACCGTTATGGAATTCTGCGAATTGAGGGGCGACGCCAAGAACCAATAGCAAGACGACACAGTTTATTTAAAACCTCCGAGAAACTACAAGATTATAACTCAGTGTATTTTAAATTAGTTTCAACAAATAAAAAGTCTAACAGTATTTTTATTTAATCGAAGTCTATTTTTATTATCCTGTAACAATTATTAATCATCATCGTGAATCAACAACTGGCCTTGGCAGTATTAAGCGCTTAGCGCCTAATTGGGATAGCGTTCCCGCCACCCGACATAAAGCTGCTTCTATAACTTCCAACGAGAAATTTAGAGCGAGTTGCCGCTCTACATCGTTATTGCAGCTCGATGACCGTTTGGGTCGTAACAAGGAAAATTCACAGTATTAGATATGCGCATGCGCAGGAAGTTGAATCTATTACTGGGAATTAATATTGCCTTATAGGTCCACAATAATCGCTGCATCCATTGTAATAGGATGCTATATCAAACCCTTAACGTTTGTATTTTTGTTGTTATTGAAATTCTAATGTTTTCGATATTTAATTTGATTTATTTATTAGGCATGCTTGCAACTTTTTTATATTCACAAATTGAAATTGAAATTTTTTCAATCTAGGTGGCATTGCTAAAGCCGAAGAATTGTTAACTAAACGCGGAGTATTTGCTAAAGTAGATATGAGTGAAATGCAGAATTTCAGAAATAGTTGTTCTGATTCCGACGACGAAAATGAAGACATTCAGAAAAAAATACTGAATAAGGTGTGTAGCTGAATCTTCTAATATTTACAAAGGGCCAGGGATTGAGATTTTTTAATTTTCTTTGTCAATGACTCAAACTTGTATCATGTAATGAATTTACTATATACAAAGTTTACTGTATACACAGTTCCCAATGTAGGTCAAGGCAATATATCGGATTTGCGGTACTTCCCAAGTAGAAATCATTTATTCTAGTAAAAAATAAAAATGTTATTAAAAGTTTATAATAATTATAAACTATTATATACATTCCTAATTCCAGCCTTTATAGTTTTTTATTATCATTTATTATTTTTTTATATCTGTTATAATTTTTTTTGATATTTCGAAAAAGAGAGCCTAAAAAAAAGTTGTAACTGATAATAACTATTATAAATAGAAAATAATTTTTATTATCAGTTAGTATTAGTTATTAATTTTTCACAAAATGAAGAAAAAAAAATAACTGATATCCCTGTTGAAATATATTATATAATTTTTCAATTAGATATTTTGTATAGGGAAGAGAAAACTCACGGAGACGACATACACGTCAGATATATCCGGACTGGGTTACATATCTGTTATGAACTTTTATACACTTTTCTTGTATGATCTCGTTTCAGAAATCGAAAAAAATTCTAACCCATAATAAAAAAAAAACCGATAATAAAAAATTATATAAGTTATAAACTTTTATACACATTCTCAAATCCAATCTTTATAAAGTATTATAAACTGTTATAAACTGATATAAACTGATATGCGCTGATTGCAATTTCCGATTGGGTTCATATGTTAAAATATTAAGATTAGTAACTTTGAAACAAGGTTATTGATAAGTTGCAGCAGTATCTGATTTATAACTTAACTTTAAAATTTCTATAAAATAAATTTTACATGATTTCGATGAATATTTCAAACAATCAAGTTATTCTTCTATTATAATGGTAATGAAAATGTATTCTAAAATTTTGATTACAACTCGTAAAAATTTCGATTACCTGAAAAATTTAAAAAATAGAAAAATGTCTAGAAGTTTATGAATTTCAAACTAACTTTAGCACATTGAGAAGAAGCGGGGACCGTTATTGCTTCAGCTAGTCAACTGACTGAAGCGGCGCCCGTGTCAGGCGAAGAAATTAGATGCCAGCAGCATTATTTAATACGTATAATAATGTACTTATAAACATTTTATTTTAATAAATCGTTTTGTTGGTATCTCAGTTCTTTGCCTGATACCAACGCCACTTCTGTCTCCCCTAAAGCACGAATACTTTTATTCTATATAATTTAACAGGACATTTCATTTTAAGAAAAAGAAGAAAACACCTTGAAGGAGATATAATGGACGAAAAAATGAATACATTTATAAATTCCAAAAACTTATTGCTGGAAAATTCAAGTCCTGAAAAATCTTCTACTTTGAAAAAGTGCTCAGTCAATTCAAAATTGGAGAATAACGATGATTTACTGCAAGAATTGAACAAATATAAAAAAAAATACTGGGATCTGCTTGACAAGTTCGAAAAATTGAAACTAAAATATGTAGAGACACAGGAAAGGAATGAATCTTTTAAATTTAAAACTACAACAAGTTTTTGTAGGTATTAGTATATTATGATACAAGTGTCGTAAACACCGTGCTTTAAAGGGCTGCTTAGGACATAAGTATCGTACAATATTTTATAACACTGACTAACATAAATCCGCTGTTACGCATGTCAGTGGTGTAAACAGTTCATTAGGGCACCGTGAAGTTAGCGCCCGAGCGCAGCCAGTTTTTAACTACTTTTCTCTTCATGATGAACTATTAGCTTTATAAAAAACACTTTTAAAATTTATGCAAATTCATTATTGTGTTGTTTGAGTAGTAATTTCGTAGTTCGGCTAAAATCTGGATTAAGAGTCCGACACAAATTTCCATGTCTAATGAAGATTATACAGACGCTTTTGATAACGATATGATGAGGATGCATTCAAGTACACCCACGGTAATTCAATTTTAAAATCCCTTCCTCGTTTATTTATTTATCTGCTGTTAATAAAGACGGAAATAATATATAACAGTATGTAATGATATGCACTTTAAAACTGTTTAAGAGTGTACTGTGTAAAAGTGTACAAAGAATTTTATCGCAAATATTTTATTATATTTCTTCGCTTTTTTTCTGAAATTTCATTTACCCATCTAGTTAATACGTATTGTTAAAATTGTACTATGATTAGCAATGTATATTCGTATAATATTCTGACAATATATTTACTATACTTAACTAACTATTCATTATAAATTCATTGTAAATTCTTGAGCAAGAAAGAGTAAAGTGAGTTTTGGAAATTGAAAGAGACTACAATAATAAAAGTATTATTTAAGGTTAATTTTTTTTAAAATAAAGCTATGGCAGTGGAACATTCACTTAATGTTGGAGTAAATTTTTAAGATATTTTTTAATACTTCCTCTTTAATAAACCTTTTTCTATGAAACTTTAAGCGCTTTACAAGTATGTATTTCATTCACATTCACGTTAAGGGGAGGTCGGAGCTAAAAACGCGTTTTTTGATTCGATGATATTTTTTTCCATTAATTATAAAAATGAAAACTAAGACTTGAGCGCCATTGTTCTCAATATAATAAATAGTCCTGTACAATTTCAAGTGGATACGATTAGTCGTTTTTACACAAACTTGGAACTAGTAAGCCACATTTATGAATTGAAAATTAACCTCAAAATTACGAACATGCCTATTTCTGCATGTAACTTTTTTTGTTCTTAATTTTGAGTATTATCAGAAGCTTAGCGCCATTGTGCTCGATATAATTAATTATTGTGTGAAAAATAAGGCTTATTGGACTTATCGTTTTTCTGTGAACTTGGAACTATTGAGGAGGGGGGTAGCTCCGACCGCCCGTTAACAATTTAAAAGTGCAAAGTTTTAATATAAATAATAGCTCATTCTTGTTAGTCAGTTAATTAAATTTTTAGGATAAAAATAAAAATGAAGGGGCAAAAAAATTAGATAGTTATGGAACTCCAAATGTAATAGTAAGGAATTCTGATATAAACAATATGACTCCTCTAACACCCTTGGGAAACAGAAGTGTACCTACTACCGTAACACTTAAAAGAATACGAAGATTAAGTATATCCCAACGTTATTTGAAAATCCAAAGGGTAATTCACCAAATAGTAGTACAGAAAACAATACTCGGAAATCGAGTACATCTAAAATTACTACTTCAGGTGTCAGTGCTCAAAAAAAGAAAAGAAAATTGAAAATTGAATGACTCGAATGAAGAAATTGACACAAAAGAAAATAACATATTCCAGCATTCATTTCAAAGTCCAAATAGTACTTCAAGTAGCAATACAGAAAACGATACTCCGAAAGCGAGTACTTCTAAAATGACTACTTCAGATGAAAGTGCTCAAAAAAAGAATAGAAAACTGAATGATTCAAATGAATAAAGTGAATCAGAAGAAAATAAAGGAAGTGGAATAAATGTAAATACTGATAATAGAGCGGAAATGAAATTTCTAGATACTTGGTGCGATCAAAAAGGCAACGAAAAACCGGTTAGTATTTTGTACATTCAATATTTTACCTTAAAGTAGGGTCAGACGCGACCAAATTCTAGTACATGTCCATCGGTTGAAATATTTTTAAATAGTACATAACGAAACTTAAGCACGAAGTAGGTGTTTCCTGCTCGAGTGAGATTCGACTTTCCCGCCCTACTTTTACTTTCTTGCTCTTATTTCCGCTTTCGGACGCGAAATTTTTACTTTTTGAGATTTCAAAATGTTTACTTTTATTCTTTATGATTTACTATAAAATTATTGGTCTCTTTAATCGTTTATGTGCAAAATGTAGCAGAAAAAATGCAGGAATATTTTGTAATATCTTATAAATATTAAAAAAAAAAGATTTTGAATTCATTTCAATCCGTTGCGTTGATAAGTGTTTAAACAAATGTATTGTAATGGATAGAAACGGATTGAAAAATGGAATCGCAGTCCGTTCCAATCCGGTATTTATAGCAGTTCCAATCCGTTTGTTTCCAAAATTTTAACTAGGTATAGTATACATATTGTGAAATTCTTATTCCCGGTACTCACCTCCCTATTCAGAATAACATTCCTTTTTTAGTGCAGTAAATCGATGCGTTTTTATAATCGGATATGATTATGCAAAATTTTAATTGTTGCAGATCAAAATGAGATATATTGAAAACGATTATTCCATTGAAGATCAAATTTGGAGAGATATAATTTCTAACTCAAAATCATCTTTAGTTGCAAAAGGCTTGCTGAGGCACTTTTACAGCGTACATGAAATTTCTAGACGCTCTGTAAGCGGCCACGCTGATTTAAAAACCCCTAGAGGAAGCAATAGTAGAGTGTCTATTTCTCACATTAAATACAAAATAATTCAAAGTAAATACTTTATACAATTCTTCTCATGCATGTATTTCTTTCAGAAGTAAGACCATGAAATATTTCAAATTTTATCCATGAAAAAAATTATGAAATATTTCGAAAGGTTGTTTATCTTACAGTACTATAAATGTTAAATTTTCGGCAGAGATATTCAGTCATGTATAAAAATTTTAAATATGTCAATTATTATATACAAAAAAAAATCAAAGAATTCAATGTAACGAATGCATATTTGATTTAGGATGCAATAAGTATCACACAGAGAAATATTTAAAGAAGAGAGGTAAAGACAAAGAAAAAGAAAAGGAAGGCGTTAATAAATTATTGATGGAAGAAATCAATTATGCAATAAAAAAAGTTAAAGAATCAATAAAAGAGAGTACGTATAGAAGTAATGTTTAATTTACTAATGGGCTTGAAGTTCGTATCGTTGAAGTGCAAGAAAAAAATTAAATTTTTGTTATCATCGACTAAAAAAGTTTTACTTAAATGCGATCAACTCCTATATCAAAAAGGCATTAAGATAAAGTTAAATTCGAAGAAAATGGCTAATAAACAAGAAATTATAATTTTTTTCGTGCACTCCAGAGATACGCATATTTATATTTATACGAGTTCATTTATGTATTTAGGTTATTTTTTCATGTAACAGGAATAAAAGTACTGACAAAGGTGATTAAATTCTAAACTATTTTTACGTTGTATCGTTACGTATTAATACTTCATTTATGCTAAGTGTATCTATGAACGGACCTTAAGAGAGTTTTAACTAGTTATTTATTATTTTATTTTTATACTTGTTTAAGTTGATCAAATGATTAATATTGTTGGTAAAAAAAATAATCCAGTAATCGTACTGACATCGTTTTGAAAGAAAATCAATATAAGAAAAAAACTGAAATTATTTTTGTATGATCTTAACAGAGCTTTAATTGGATATTGATTATTTAATATTTATATTTGTTTATGTTGATCAAATAATTACTATTGTTGGTAAAAAAACTAATGCAGTAATCGCACTGACATCGTTTTAATGAAGAATCTTTCTAAGAAAAATGTAATTATTTTTTTAAAATACATTTACTTCTAATAATAGCTAATAACTCATTTATTTCTCATCATTTCTAACAACAGAATCCAAGCCGACTTTTTAGCAATCCAATTTTTTCGCCAAGTCATTATTTATACAATAAAAACCCTTATAATTATAAATTAATATTTTTTTTAAATGAAATACATTGATTTCATTACACCTTTTTGCAATCACAATAATTTTGCATAGCCAAATTGAAAATCTAGTAACAAATTCGTACTCAGCGACTTCAACAACCACGGAGTAAGTATTTCTAGAGCAAAATGTATATTTTATAAAATTTTCAGTGCGCAAATTTGAATTATCTATCTTGGATTTCGAAGAGTTAAAAGTAATTGTAGATTCATACTCAGCGACTTCAAAAATCTATTTCCATAACAAATGTATGTTTTAAAAAAATTTCAGTCGGCCATATTGAATTTTCCATCTTAGATTTTGAAGAGTTAAAATTGTAATTGTATATTCGTACTCAGCGACTTCGAAAATCACCAATTATTCGGTTATTAGGTTATTGGGTTATTGAGTTATTGGGTTATTGG
This sequence comes from Megastigmus dorsalis, assembly GCA_900490025.1. NCBI lineage: Eukaryota > Metazoa > Arthropoda > Insecta > Hymenoptera > Megastigmidae > Megastigmus > Megastigmus dorsalis. Next base: position 12,951 of record UELU01137615.1, on the reverse strand, counting down.
GATATTGGGTTATGGAGTTTATACTTATTGTACATTCGTATTGAGCAACTTCAAAAACCTACGAGTATTTATTTCAATAACAAAATATATATTTAGAAAAACTTTTACTGCGCAATTTTGAATTTTCCATCTTGAATTTTGAAGAATTAAAATTGTAATTGTTGATTCGTACTTAGCGACTTTAAAAACCACCAAGTATTGAATTATTGGGTTATTGGGTTATTGAGTTACTGGGTTATTGTGTTATCGAATTATTGGGTTATATACTTATTGTAAATTCGTACTCAGCAACTTCAAAAACCTACGAGTACCTATTTCCATAACAATATATATATTCGATTCTGGATTTAAATATATAAAAATGCTAATTACAGATTCGTTATCCGAAACCCCGAGTAAGAAATTTTAAGAAAAAAGAAGATAATCGAAATCGTGTGCTTCAAACTCTTTTTCTGCATTTTCTATTGAATTTACACTGCGCAGTGGCCTACAATATTGCAATTTAAACGCAAAATAGCCTACATTTCCAATTCACTGCAAAATAATTCACTGGATTTTCGGATGGATTTCCAGCTGGATTTTTTAAACAGGGTCCAGAGGCAGAAGGGGTGAGTTTACCACGTTGGTCCTTACACACTACCCGGAGCACCGGGGTATAGTGTAATGACCAACCGTATAACGGGGGTGGCTCATAATACCCCATGTTTCGTCTAAAGTATGCCGTCACCAGGAGCGCCTGAGTAACGATCTATCGGGGAGCATGGGGGTATTCCGTCTGGGTCGTTCAAAATCGGCTACTGGAGCACTAGATAGTCGCTTTTGATAAACCTCTTGGAGTTTCAGGCGTGAAGGAGCTCATTACACGCCTAAAATACTAGGCGAATACTCTCGATTTGAGAGCTTACGCCGCGTTATAAAGGCTCTCAAATCGAATTCGCTCGCGCTCGCAGGGGGCCCTAACTTGATCGCTTGATAACCTAACTAGGCGACTGCGCGCGAATATATAAACGTGCCTTCGCAAAAGCGTGGACTCCACGTCACATTTTATAACTTCTACCAAACAAATTCGCGGTAGCTTCTGGTAATTTTCAAATAAATATTTTATTATACTGTTGATAGATTCAGAACCCTGTAATTTAAATATAATCTATTATAGTTTCTAAGAAAGTAGTGAAATCTATTACCTTTAACCTTTTCGCTCCGGGACTGGTCCATATATGGACCAACAAGAAAAGCGAACGTAATAGATGTTTATAAGGTCAATTTAATGCACTAAATTTAGGAAAAATATTGAAAAAAATTCTGGTTACTTCTTTATATTATTATTTTTATCGCATTTTCATTATTTGACCTTCAAAGTTCAAGGTCAAATATGAATCTGACATTTTTTTCACTATTTTTATTGTAATCAGCACATCAAAAAACATTGAAAAGCGCTCTTAAACCTTCATTTATAATTTTTTACATTAGCCTTAACTTTCTCTCCGAGAGTGGTCCATATATGGACCAGCACTCCGTGTGGCGACTTGTCATAAGAATATCATTCAGTTAAGTCATGAAATTCAGCTAAAATGCGAGATCAATTTTAAAGGAAAAATCCCCGGAACAAAAAGGTTAAAAAGGTTAAACTTGTGGCAAGTATGATGTTTCTTCCCCAGCAAAAAATAAAATCTCTTTAGTTATCCTGTATATATGTAATCTCTTTTTGATAATGTAAAAAATAAAATATATTTTTTGCTGCATAACGTCGAATTCATATTTCAAACTAAATAATCAATTCTTTATTACATTTTTTATATTATCTAAATTTGACCTTAAGAAAGTTATAAAATAAAT
>UELU01137603.1:951-16672 GCA_900490025.1 Megastigmus dorsalis | reverse complement strand
CTACTATTAACTCCATGCAAATTTGTATTACAAAAATAACAATCTTCTTTCCCACAAGGTTCCTTCCATATCGTAGGCACTTTCATTTTTACTTCAATATTACCGTTTTTGCCAATTTGTAGCATTTTCCTACATAAGGCACATATGATTTTAGGAACCCAATCAATTTCATCATTTTTCATTTCTAAATCAAACATTTTCTCATACTGCTTTTTAATATTTTGACTGATTTTTCTTCTATTTTTTGGGGTCTCATACTTGCTACAAATGTAACAAAAAATATCCCGTTTCCTTGTAACTTTAGACCCTGCAGACCATATATCCTTGCTATTTATGTAAATGGGATAGTAGGGATAGAAACAATCATTACATAAAGAGTCTCTGGCCCCTAAGAAAAACGTTCGAACCGGGATCTAAGAATATAAAAGAAAAGCCTCTTGTTGATCCATCAAAAATTCTAATACCACCTCTGCACATTAAATTGGGACTTACGAAACAATGGGTAAAATCTTTAGACAAAGATTAAGTGATGCCAAAGTAAATGAAGGAATTTTCGATGGCCCTCAGATTCGTAGGATGATAAATGATGAAATTTTTGTTACGAAAATGAATCATACAGAGAAAGAAGCATGGTTATGTTTCAAGGAGGCAATTAAAAATGTTCTTGGAAATCATAAGAGCCAAAATTACCAACAAATAGTACTAAATTTAGTGAATAGTTACGAAAACCAAGGCTGCTTAATGAGTCTAATATTACACTTTTTATATTCCCATACAGTTGAGTTTTCAGAAAACGTAGGTGATTTCAGCGAAGAGCAGGGAGAGAGATTTCAACAAGATATGAAGGAAATGGAGCGTAGGTACCAAGGAAGATGGGACATAAATATGTTAGCAGATTACTGTTGGTCGTTGAAATAATATCTACCATCAACATCGAAAAAGCGGAAGCGTAATTCACTTCGTAGATCATTTGACAATAAAATAGTTCGTTCCATAAAAAAGAGTAATGGGCTTGAAATTTTTATGGGTATTTTATTGAATTGCATATATTTCTAACAAATTTAAATGTACTTAACTAAGGGTTTAGGGTTTAGGGGTTTAAGATTTAAGGATTTAAGCGTTTAGGGCTTAGGGTTTAGGGTTTAAGGGTTTAAGGGTTTAAAGGCTTAGGGTTTAGAATTTAATGCATTTTTTTAAAGTTTCCGGCCACTGTGCCATGGGGTCGTACGAACCACGGATTCAGATTCAGCGACCCCAAAAACATATGTATGTACTATTAAACCTTGGTTGCCGCTAATTTTGTACATTTGATCTTGAAATGACCTTGACCAAGATCCGATGGGGTTAAACTGATCCCGGATTCGGAATCAGCGACCTCAAAAACATATAACTACCATGGTCAAGTTTTTGGGACTTTCAATTTTTTTTGTGGGGCTGTGTAATCATAATAAAAAATATAAAAAAAGAAATTAAAAAATGATAAAAATGAGGCTCTTAGTTATGTCGTTTACCTCCACGTGGTATGAGCTGAGCAACGTGACTTCACGGCTAAAAAAGGACGTTTTTATAAAATTAGTGATCGTAAAATCTTCTACATTATAATTTTTATAACATAAGAACGGTTTTGTCAACGAATTGAATTTGTCATCATGAATTTGAAAAAATAAGTAACAAATTCATCATTCATCAACCACCCAAAGAAACCCCGTGTACCAATTTTCATAAATTTTGAAAAAACTAATAGCAGATTCATTATCAACGACCCAAAAAAACCCACAAACTGATTTTTGCGATCATTGATCACGAACAAGTTGTTTTATTCAAAAACACTAGAATAAGCGAAAAAATTTATCTTTAAGCCGCCAAATTGGATGCCGCCATGTTTAATTTCAAAAAACCTTAGGGGGGATTTTGAAGATTACGGTCCATGGACGCAAAAAATGTATAGTTTGAAAAAATTGGCTTCCAGTTTGGATGGGAAAATATAGTAGAAAACTTTTTTTTTTATCAAAATTTCGTGTTTTTTGTTAAATAAACAATTATAAATTTTTTAATATGCATTTTTGTTAATTCTGACTTTAGCAATCGAAAGATCAGGAAATTTTACATCGGTAATGATGTTTTTCGATTTTTTTCACAAACGATTGCACAGTCAGTTATGCTGCTAGAAAAAATATGTAGAAAGTGTCCTTTTGGTCCTTAATGGGTTAACTTAGGTCGTAAAAAGGCGGTTGTTAGTTCTGACAAAATTCAGTGCAAATTACAGTTGACTCGTATAATGATAATATTTTGTTACATGTTCCACTAACGCTAGACTTATAAATGAACTATAGTCCTGTTCGTATGTAAAAAAAAATAATGGCTTGCAGAATTACTATGTTTCTAGCAGTTCATGAAAATATCAGGTATTTACACTCAGCACATTTCCACGACTTATAGATGAGTACGATTATGAGATATTTTTGTTCGAGCATTAGAGGAACATGTAACAAAGTATTATGATTATACGAGTCAACTGTAATTTGCACTGAATTTTGTCAGAACTAACAACCGCATTCTCAAGAGCTCTGTCAAATTGACAAATATAATACAAATGCTTTCAGATATTCTAACAGCATTTTCACGACTTTCTAATGTATGCCTAGAGTTATAAAAAAACAATAGTCTTGTTTTTATGTTAAAAAAAAAATAGCCTGCAGAATTACTATGTTTCTTGCGGTTTATGAAAATATCAGGTATTTGCACTCTGAACATTATTGGAACATTTAACAAATCATTATGATTATATGAGTCTACTGTAATTTTACATATTTCTGATTTATGTCCGTACTAGCAACCCCCTAACCGCATTTTCACCATGTTTTAAAATTACAGTAGACTAATGTAATCATAATATTTAGTTTGCTGTTACTATAACACTCACATAACGAGAAAAATGTTCATCATACTCATCTGGATATTTTTATAAGCTGCAAGAAAAATAGTAACTCAGCAGGGCACTATTTTTTTTATTTTGTACTTTTATAATCAGCGGTATGCATAAGAATGTCGTGAAAATACGGCTACGATGTCAGACTGCATTTGTATTGTATTTATCAATTTGAAAGAGGTGGAGAAAATGCTATTACTGGGTTGCTAATATTGACAATTCAGTAAAATGTAAAATTGCAGTAGACTCATGTAATCATAATACTTTTGTTATGGGATATTTTCATAAACTGCAAGAAACATAGTAACTCAGTAATGCATTACCTTTTTTTATGTCGTACTTTTATAATCTGGGGCATATCATAAGAATGTAGTAAAAATACGGTTACTATGCCAGACAGAATTTTTATTGTCTTTTTCAATTTGAAAGAGGTCGTGATAATGCGGTTTGCGGATTTCCACACCTTGATACGAAAACCTACGGAGCGCACTAGTTAGACTTCATCATTGGCGACCCTATACACCTAGAGATCCAGTACGTCCGATTTCCACACCGAGACACGAAAAGCTACGGAGCGCACCACTTAGTTTCCATCATCGGTGACCCTATACACGTAGACAGCTGGTTCTGCATGTCTTGCGCTGGCCGTGCTTGAACTTGTAGTTGCTGCTGCTGATCTAGCAGGCCGCGCGTAGGATTCGCTTGTGCTGCTCGGCCCTGCAACAGGTCGAGGCTACTTTCCTCCTGTGTGTCTCGCGGCGGCGTTTCCGTCGGCAAACGCTGCATGAGTGCCGGAGTAATTATTCGGCTCCGCGCACCAAAACACAATGACACTGATATTTTTCGATTGTTACTTTTTCACAAGTTTTTTCACTATTGCTTTTATTAATTGTTTATAGTGTTGTCGGGGTCACCGCTTTGGCGACAAACGTGCAGGTGGGTGAATCAAGATGGAGGATGATTAAATGAGAAGGTGTAAACAGTGTGGCTTTATTTTCCTGCTCGTTCCCCTTTATTAAAATATGAAATATAAAACTTTCTTAACAAAGTGTGTCTGTGCGGCGTAATATTTCTTTCGGCTTCTTCTTGTAGCGCGTGTGTTGCTCCTTCGGAGTCCAACCGCAGAGAGAAAGAATTCTCTCCTATTTCTGTCTTCTTCGTTTCGGATTAGAAAAGAGGGCGCGGAAGTAATTGCTGCTTCCATCTACTCTTATTTTGCGTGGACAGTTACGGTTGGTTGACTCGCCTGGGGAGAGTTCTTCCATCCTGCCTGCCCGCCACAGACTCATGTAATCATAATACTTAGTTAGCTGAATATCGTGAAAATGCGGTTAGGATGCCAGACTGCATTTGTATTGTCTTTGTCAAATTGGAAGAGGTCGTGAAAATGTTTTTATTGTGTTGATAATATCGACAATTCACTAAAATGTAAAATTACAGTAGACTCATATAATCATAATACTCAGTTTGCTGTTACTATAACGCTCGAAAAATGTTAATCATACTCATCTGCAAGTCGTGAAGAGGTGCTGAGTGTAAATATGGGATATTTTCATAAACTGCAAAAAAAATAGTAACTCAGCAGGGCATTATTTTTTTTATTTTGTACTTTTATAATCAGCAGTATGCATAAGAATGTCGTGAAAATACGGTTACGATGGCAGACTGCATTTGCATTGTATTTATCAATTTGAAAGAGGTAGTGAAAATGCTATTACTGGGTCGCTAATATTGACAATCCAGTAAAATGTAAAATTGCAGTAGACTCATATAATCATAATACTTTTGTTAGTTAGCTGTTACTATAGCGCTCACAAAACGAGAAAAATGTCAGTCATACTCATCTGTAAGTCGTGAAAAGGTGCTGAGTGTAAATGTCGGATATTTTCATAAACTGCACGAAACATAGTAACTCAGTAGCGCATTTTTTGTCTTTTATGTTGTACTTTTATAATCCGAGGCACATCATAAGAATGTCGTGCAAATGCGGTTACGATGCTTGAGTCGTGAAAATGTGCTGTCGCCATAAGGTGGTATACCATTAAATTTTATGGCACCCGGTAACCATAAGAGGGGGTGCCATGATATTTTATGGAACCCTGTCGCCATAAAAGGTTTTGGTTACCATAAGAGTGGGTACACTTAAAGATTGTTGCCATAAGAGTACCTAGAGAAATATATATATATAAATTGTGGGAGGTGCGAATTTCGTAAATAATAAAGCTTTTACTTATAATAGCTTTAAGTTTTTAAGGAAAATGTGTAGTTCATTAATTTTTTGTATTACCATGAATTTAATTCATGAAATTAAGAATTAATGTTTGTAGTTGCGTATGTTCTTTTTTTGTTGAACAGAACTGATCGGAAATTGAGATCTTTTATAAAAATCTTGAAAATTTACCAAATTAATATGATTTATTTGTAAACAAAGCTATTTTAAAAATGACGCGATTCTCATGCGGATTTTAGATGAATGTCATTTTTAATTATGTGTTAATGATTGAATTTTAATATTTAAATTTTTAATTAATAATCTGTATAAAAAGGTCACTAAAAAAGCATTTCTCAAAGCGCAGACTCCACGTCACATTTTATTGCCTCTACCAAATAAATTCGTGGTAGTTTCTGGTAGTTTTCACATAAACATTTTATTATTCTGTTGATAGATTCAGAACACTGTAATTAATATATAATCCATTATAGTCTATAAGAAAGCAGTGAAATTTATAAAAATTACCTTTAAAAAGGTAAAACTTGTGGCAAGTATGATGTTTCTTCCTCAGCAAAAAATAAAATCTCTTTAATTACTGTATCTATGTAATCTCTTTTTGATAATGTAAGAAGTAAAATATATATTTTTGCTGCATAACGTAGAATTCATATGTCTAACTAAATAATCCATTCCTTATTACATTTTTTATATTATTTAAATTTGACCTAAAGAAAGTTAAAAAAATAGACAGCGACGCTTGTTAAAAGTACGAGAGAAGAATGAGAGTAAAAGTTAAATAAGAGAAAAAACGGTAGAACGTTGACCTGCTCGTCTGCACGCCTGTCTTTCAAACTAGAGAGTGTTAGAACGCCTGTGTTGGGAGAACGTCTCTCTGTTAACTTCCTCAGCTCTATCTCTCTCTCTCTCTCTCATACCCATGAACTAGGCCCGGACATGGTAACGCCGCTCGAGCATAGAAACTGCTACCCAAGCCGTATCGCTCCTGCATTGCTGCACGTGTGGTGTGTCATATGATACTTTTCCGGCCTTGAAGCTGCTGTCTCGCTTCAGCGCCAGATAAGTATAGGAATGCAGTACACCAAACTTTCCAGCTAATTACAACCCTCAGTATACATATGCACTTGAACATACACGTGCGAATGCCACAATTGACTAAAAAAAAGGTAAAAAGAAAAGTCGCAACGTGACTAACCAATTAAGTACAGACTGGGTAAAGAGATCTATAATTATCCTTTAAAAGGATACGCAGAAGGAACTATAGTGAATATTTATATCCGCAGTTATTAGCTCTTACAGCCTTTAATAAACTAATATTGGAGTAAAGAAGGCATAATCTAATGTCATTTATGAATATAAATGTAACTTATTAAATTTGTTTGATAAAATCTGGTTACGCCGTATTTACAGTTACATCTAATATGTGTAAATGCAAGGAATTTAAATCTATGAAATTAATTTGTCTTCAAAATTAACATAGAATGCGTACTAATTAAGTTTTAGTACGCATTCTATCCTAATTTTCATTTATAATACTTCTAAAAATAATACGAAATAATGTGTTAAGGGGTTAGTACCAAAGCTTTCACTTTTTTTAAGAATTTTTTTTCATATTAATATTTATTTAATTGATTCTCACTTTTTATACATAAATAATGATATAAAACACTATTTCAAAATTTTTTTTTTATTTTCAACGATAAATCCGGCTGGTGTAGCTACTTGAAGTTAGCCTTGTTAAAAAACGGTTGACATGATATCTCAAGTTTGGAGGTTCGGAAAAAAAAATCAATGTCATTCATAAAAAAGACTTTCATAAAAAAAGAGAAAGAGTTTATAAACTACGATAATTTAAATCTGAAAAAAAAAATCAAAATGGCGGACTTCAAAATTTTTAATTTGGTTTTGACCATAAATTGTTTTAAAAGAAGGTTAAATATTAATTAATAATTATGTTTGTAGGTCACCTTTTATAGACACATATGTATAATAACATATATAAATTTCAGCCCGATCGATCCAATAGTTTTTTCTGATACATGTCAACCAAGTCAAAAAACGTTGTTTTGAGAAAAACGCGTTGAAAGTTTTTGTTCTAAAGTACATCGAAAATACCATCATTATTGAATAAAAACGGCTTTTTCCCCTTAATCATCGATTTCTGCTCCATAAACCACACCTTCCACTTTCTCAAATCTCTCTTCTTCTTCTAATCCGGCGTTCCGAAGGGCAGAGGGGATAAAAGGGCAGCTTCACATGTCACGATTCAGGTATACGCACAGCGACCCTTGGATATACTCTCGAGACTTTAGGATTATTTCGAATTGTTCGTTTCATTCTCGAATAGTCTGACTAATATATAATCTTATTGTTATTTCTGTTACATTTCAAAAGATATTATCCAAAATTTCGGAGCAGGGTACAATAACTTTGGTAAGTTTCATAACATTTTTCTAGCTGTTCTCGAAGTTCCTTTTAATAATCTGACTTTTATATTAGTTTCCATAGCCTTTAAACCGATATTATCCAAGATTTGAGTAAAAGGACCAATGAAACAGGTATATAACAGCTATATGCTTCATGATCCAAATGCGTGCTAAATGCGTTCGGAGCGTTCGAGACGCTTACGGTGTCTCGCGTTTTTCTGCCGACTTTTAAAAGCAACGCGAGGAGAAAATAGAAGTATGAAAGAAAGAGAGAAAGCGAGAGCAGAATTAGAAATGCTCGGCTCGCCGAAACTATCACCTTTTAAAAATATAGACGGCTTCCACAATCCTGAAGTAGTGGACAATATTAAGGCGGATTTCTCGGATATTTTCTCCATTCGAGACGTGAATAAAAATTGCTTTTACAAGATGCACGTGTGAGTACACCATAAAACGCCGATGCCTCGTGGCGACTTTAAAAATCTGTGCAAGCGGAAAACAAGTTTTATATTCTTTTCATGCAACGTTTCAAAACAGATTGTACATTATACCGTGCCCTGATATTTTTGCACTCGAGGTGCACATAAAATTGTTTTAAAACAATTTGCAAGCATCTGAAACATGAGAAATAAGAAAGGCTCATTTCTCAGTTTCTACATCTCGAGAGCACACGTGTCCGCTAAATCAGCTAAATTTTACTACAACTTTTATTCGTATCAATTTTTGCAGTATACGCATTATAAAATAGCTCGACTCTCTCTCACCCTCTGCTTTTTTTACGAAAAATTCAAAACTGCAAGCTTCGTATGCACTTTCTGAACAAGTCCAGTCACTTCTCGCAAAATTCCCTCCTCGTACGAATGAGTGAAAGAGTATAAATAGAGCATCTTTGTCTCAATCTGCCCATAGTGTCTCTCTCTTTCGATAATCATGGTTTTGCCGACGAAAATTCACGTGCTCAGTGTTCTTAAATGTGCACTTCGCATAGCTATGTCTCGCGACAAAAACGTTCGATCATTGTTTAATTTAATAAAACGTGGTTATTTAGAAGTTTTAGCGACGGAGATTTTGTTAAAAAGATTAAATTTCGTCTTGATACATGCCAATATCAATAATATTGATTATATGTATCAAGTCGGTCTTTTCAACTATAAAGAAATTCTCGATCTTGTGGTAAACGTGATACGAAGACGCGAGCTTCAAAACAATCCTACCTCTAGTCGCATACTTCATCGTCACAGTAAGTGTTCTCTGTTTAAACATGCGTAAAAAAATCAAAACTATATGGAGCGAACATTTGATTTAAATATATAAATTGTATGAACGTCGAGAGTCACAGATGTTCCAATAGATGCTACAAATGCCTCCAACCCCCGCAGTGTGATAAATCTAATTATTTGAAAAAATGTGAAAATAGTAATCGGAACTTTTTTGGCAATGAATGCTACGAAAATCATTTAAGAAAAAAAAATCAGTTAAAAAGCCGTTATCTGTATGCGACGAGATTAAAATTTGTTCAATTTGTTGCAAAACCGTGCGAATGAATAATCGTAGAGAAGCTCAGATCTGTGGTGTGTCATTTTGTAATATTTGTAATTTTATTCCGTATAACCGTTCAAAGATGGTACGTGGCAGCAAAATGTATTATTTTTATTTTATAACATACTCCAGAAAATCAATTTTACATCGGTCCACTACCACCTATAAATATGTATGCTCATGACTCTATGACTGGCAAAGATCGAGAAATTTTTTTAGAATGGTACAAAGAACAAGTAAATAGCGAATATCTGTTCGATTTCCAGAATCAGATAATTAAATAGTGTGAGTAGGATTTCAAAATACTGCGATTAGCCTGTTTAGCTTTTCGAGGGACATTTATGCACTTCCCAGTGGATCCTTTTGGCAAGTGTACGACAATAGCTTCCACGAGTATGCGTGTGTTTCGAAAAAATTTTTTAAAGAAAAATCAGATCGGCATCGTACCCGTTGGCGGTTATAGAAGAGCCGATAACCAATCAATCAAAGCGATCCATTGGTTGTACTGGATGGAGCAAAGAGGATTAAACCACAGAGTCGAACACACAGGACATGGCTGCGAGAGAAGATTACCCGAGAACATTCTTGTAGACGGGTTCTGTCCTGCCGAGGCAGACGAAAATCATAGAGGAATCGTTCTTCAATTTCACGGTTGCTATTGGCACGGCTACCCTCGCTGGTACAGAGTGAATCGAGACGATAGCTTGATTGACGATGACTCGATGGACGACAGGTATGAGAAAACTTGTGCAACTTCCGAAAAAATTATTGCAAACAATTATCAGCTGATCGTAATGTGGGTGAGCACGTACGATCAAGAAATGGCACGCAACGAGGAGATGACGTATTTTGTTGAAAATAATATTGACCTCGTGTACAGTAAGCCCTTGGACCCTCGCGAAGCATTTTTTGGAGGTCGCACAGGGAATACTATTAAAGCATACGAATGTAGCGTTGATGAAAAAATAAAATACGTGGACGTGTGCTCGCTGTACCCTTACATTTGTAAGCGTGGAAAATACCCAATAGGCCATCCTCAACTGTATATTGGTGCACAAGAATGTGAAAAAAACCGTGGGTAGGTCCAACGACGTGTCTTATGTTTTTGGTCTCATCATGTGCGTCGTGCTGCCACCGAGAAATTTATATCATCCAGTTCTGCCTGTAAGAATGCATGGTAAATTGTTGTTTCCGCTGTGCCGTTCATGTTGCGAAGAAATACTGCAAGATGATTGTCCTCGCGAAAATGCTCAAGACCGTATTCTGCTAGGAACATGGGTGTCCGAGGAAATTAAAAAAGCTGTGGAGTTAAGTTATACTATTGTAAGCGTGTATGAAACATGGCAGTACGAGATGATGCAATATAGTACAAAAACACGCAGCGTTGGGATATTTTCAAATTACATCGACGAATTTTTTAAGCAAAAAATACTGGCATCTGGATACCCACCAGACTGCATCAGAGACGAGGCTAAAGACGAATACGTGAAATTGCTCGAACAATACGAGGGTATAAGTATGAATAGAGATGAAGTGGGTTTCAATGCTGTCTACGATCCGTGGCAAAGCTATGTTTGAACTCGCTGTGGGCAAAGTTTGCGCAATGCGAAAATATGCCAAAAACTGAGGTGATTACACAGCCGCAAAGATTAATGGAGTTACTTACCAGTGCAGAAATCGAGGTGACGGGCCTTTTGCCAGTCAACGACGAGACCCTCTATGTCGGATGGCGGTTCACTACTGCCTCAGTCAGGCCATCACCGACCAACAGTGTCGTTGTTGCAGCTTTTACAACCGCATCAAGCACGACTAAAACTGTTCGAATATTTAACCGAATTAGATAGACGCGTTCTATATTACGACACGGATTCAGTCATTTATGTCAGCAATAGTATTCAACGCGATTTACCGATTGGTGTAATGCTGGTTGAGCTCACCCACGAACTGTCGGAGAAGGGCGCAGGTACATACATCACGACATTTGTATCGGGTGGACCAAAGTTTTACGGTTACAAGTATAGAAAGCCTGACGGTCGCGAGGAATGTGTGTGCAAGGTAAAAGGAAGCAGACTAAATTATTCAAACATCAAAAATGTGAACAGCAAAAATTTGAATTCTTTTACGACTCACGCTACTGTAGGTCGCGCATAGAGTCCACCGGACCCACGCTCCCACCCCAGCAGGCTCAGCGTAAGCATAGAAATTAACTTGCCCTGGCTGCAGATCCTCAGTTCGGCTGTGAAGCTTCTCGGCAGCAGTTCGGCAGGGCTACGCACGCTAAAAATTAAGACATGCCCTCTCTAACATCATACCAATTCTGACAGTCGAGGAGCCCCACGACTTTCTCCGGTATCTACGAGGAGCTCCTCTTAGATGCTTCTCTTAACCCTTTGAGGGGCACATTTTTGTGCAGCAGCTACCGTAGGTATACAAGGGACTATAAAGGTTTTCTGGAAACTTCTAAAATTCAAAATGGCGGATCCAATATGGCGGGCGAAATTTTAAAAACATGGCAGACCAATACAAAACTTTGTTTGTCAGGGTTTTTGGATTCATTGGTAACTGATTTGCTTTGTTTTTTGAACAAACTTTGTTTTCATCGCATTGCACATTGCAGTAAAATATTTATTCGTTGTATTTAGCAAAACAGTTACTCTTTGCATTGATGCATAATGTCACATTACAAGTTGTACAATAAAATTGTGATCGAACTCGATTGATCTTAGTACTACAAAGAAAAGAATTTTTCCTATTATCCTCATGAACTCCTGGTATATGTTTTTGAACTGATGATCTTACACTTTCAGGAGTTTTAACTTTTTTTGATGAAGAAATATTGAGTGAAGTTGCACATGGTCTTCCACGTTTTTTCCTGATGTTAGTTCCTATCAGCTCATCTGCAGCTGATAGAGGAAATTCTTTCAGTTTGTATTCTGCATCAGGATTGAGTAATTTGTAAATTATGAAAGAATTTACTAGAATCACGTCTATCAAGTGCCAGACTAATAGGTGCCACCATTTCTTTCTTTTCCTACTTTTTTCATAAAATGATTTTATTTGATCTGACTTGTCAACATCCCATATGAGCATTATAATCTTTCGCCATCTATGGACAAGCTATAGTTTTTAATGAACCATCTTTTTATTTTCTTTCTACTTCCGATATAGCAGATCATGAAAATTTAATAAAAACTGAATTGGCTTTTTGTCCATCCATTTCAACCATCTGATACTATCATTTGACGTCCGGTATTCGCTTTCTCCCGTACTCATATCTTTATCCTTTTCTTGATTTTTCGGAAGATTTTTCCTTCCTTTCTGGTCTGTTCCACAAACTGAAATTCCGTCTTTCAGTAAAGTACTCATCAAATCATAACTAGTAAAGTAATTATCGAAATAGATATGGTAATTTTTATTCTTTAGAGTTTGAGATAAATCTTTTATAACCCTTTCTCCTAAATTTTTTTTAACAGTATTGCCAATCTTTCCAGTATAAATTTGGAATTCGCAGACGAAACCCTTCATGTCCTATCTTACCCAAATCTTGCATCCTCGTTGTATAGGTTTCTGAGGTATATATTGTTTCATGCTATTTCTACCTTTGAATTTTACCATGCTAATGCAGGTATGTTTCAGATCATAATAATGCAGGTATGTTTCAGAAATTTTATCTATAAACGGTCTTACTTTGTACAATTTGTCAAAATTAGCGTCTCCTTTCCTCGGTTCTCTACGTTGATCATTCAAATGGAAATTTCTGAGCAAAGAAGAGAACCTCTTGACCGGCATCGTCGAACTTATGTATGGGTGATTCAACTGAGGATTTGAAGATCAACAATCGCGATAAGATGGAAGTCGTTTCACACCCATCATTATATTTACTCCAATAAATTTATTTATTTCATCTGCAGTTACAGAAATATCATTTTTATTATTATTTTGTTGATGATATACATTGGTTTGTTCAACTATGAGTTCGATATTTTCATTTGATAAAAGCATCAAGAAAACATCTCCCGGTGTTTTTACACCATCTGGAATATTCCTCGGTCCAACATTCTTTGTGAAAGGTAATTTACTGTAAGGCATGGATTTGTTTGACCAGATTACATCCGATATATTTTCATCCTCGAATCTATAAGAATAATTAGCAGAATAACTTTGGGAACCAACATTCGAATCAAGATTTTCATCGTCACTACTATCAATTACCATCTACAGATTCGTTGCCAGGTGGAATTTCATCTCCTTCATATTCTTCTTCAGAATCACTCATTTTGGTTTTCTTTTTGATAAGAATTCGTATTAATTATCGAAACGACCACTTAGGAAATCAAATGGCAAATAAAAATTATAATGATACTATTTTGACCAATAGCCTGCCACTCAGACGTGATCTCTAACCCGGTCAAAATTTCAAAATTACGGATATCTAATGCTTTCTCGACAATACCCTCATTTTGATATATCTAAAATATCGATATTTTCGTACAGGGATTCCTGACACATTTTGATATTTCGAAAAACTTAAAAGGCAATATCTATATGTAGCTATTAGAAAAAGAGATGCAGTATCTACTAAATTCTTTTAGGAGAGTGTGACTAGTGACTTAGAAAAAACTTTGATTACACTACCCTACAATTATAGTTTATTTTAAGAGATGCAATGAGATTTGATATCCGGTCGAAAGTGAATGTAAAAAATTCGCTATTTTTTATTTTTCAAGACCTAGGCTTAGTTCCGTATCAGATCCTCCAATCCATAAGTAAATCATTTTACTTGAAACTGTTGATTTTGGAAATATTTTATATGAGAAGATGCCTTACTGGATCCGCTATTTTGAATTTGGAAACTTTTATTGCATATTCGTGATCAGCGACCCTCAAAACTCCTGTATGCAAAGTTTTGTATTGATCTGGCATATTTTTTAAAATATTGTCAGCCATATTGGATCTGCCATTTTAAATTTTTAAAATCTGAGATCGGATTCGTATTCAGCAACTTCGAAAACCCCCATGTACTAAGTATCAGTCAATTTTCTGATAAAATGAGTTCACAGCCCAATTTAATATGAAAAGTCTTCTTTTTTTTTTGTTGTTGATTGTTAATAACTAATTATATAAAGTGATAATCGATTTTTTGAGGGTAGGAACGCATTCCACATTCATCCAGGACTCGATTAGAAAAGAATACAGTGATCCTCAGTTCAAAATATTCATCCTACAAGCGAAAAACTAAAAAAATTTAGGGTGCCCCTAATTGGTCTCCTGCCCCTCAAAGGGTTAATGCCTTTCTCTTTATTTAATGCTCCGTATGTTGGAGTAGAGGTGCCCCTTTCTCCGCATAATCCTATCCCCCGTACGTTGGATGTATGCGAGGTGCACCTTGTATACAGCTGGCTCCCGTCAAGGACTCCCGCGGTACTCCTTGATGGAATCCTTTTTCGTTCCTACCGTTTAACCTACCGAAACATCCGCCGATACATAGAGACGTGAATATATATTGTTTAGCGCGAGATATATACATGTACAACGAGACAAAGTTCCAACGCAGTACTTTTGAACTCAGTTTACTCAGAATTAAATTGAAGAATAGATGCGGTAGGTTGCATTAGACTTGGAGTTTGGATAAGAATACAATGGTGTAGCCAGAATTAATGTGAAATTATTGGTTGAAAAGATAACAAAACTATTTTCTCAGAAAAATATTTTGAGAGAATTTTTTTGTCATATTCTTGTAGACGCGATAAAAATAAATCGAAAGGGTATTTTTTAATTAACCGAAACATTTTTGTTCATTTGCAATAAGTATTGTTAATATTTATTATTGGCGATCGTTACCGGAAGTGCAGGGATAAAATGGCCGATGAACTAGAGTTGTACAGGCTCTGGAGTGCGGCAATTTCAATCGACGGTCTGAAAACAATAACAAAGGCAGCTGACACCGGACACGTGGGATTTGCAAATTACGAGGTTACGTTGAAAATACTAATTGTTGTTCTGACATTTCGACTTTGGTTCATATTGCAATTACGATGCAGTAGATGGCGGCATATGAATGCTTTTAGATTTACATTATTTTAATACGTAAATTGAAAAGGTGTAAATAATAAATACTGCCGTTACAATTAATATCGTAATATAAATAGAATTTTGTTATTAACTTGTGTTAGTTTAATATAATAAAATTATAGTAAATAGTATGTAACTTTAAGGCTCATAATGATTTTTATTATGTTAACAATCATAGTCATTATTATAGGGTTGAATAGCAAGCAGAATATAAAACAACAGATAATTTTATAACGCAAGGTTAATTATTTAAGTTTCAGTCCTGTTCTTTTTCGGTTCTCGCACGAGTTTTATTGTAAGTGCACTCAATTAAATTAAGATTGAGATTATGCTGAAAAAGTTGTGTTAAAAATAATAATAATAATATTTTTTTTTCCGGGGCGAAGGGGAACTCTTTATGTTCGATAGGGAGACACGTGTCTCCCCCTGTGTGGGACTCTTCTGTTTAAATGATCAGGCCTCCGCCATGCAAATACGTGGCTGTTGTTTTCCCTCCCCTCCGGCACCGCCGTGAGGCATTACTTC
>UELU01137602.1:0-11355 GCA_900490025.1 Megastigmus dorsalis | reverse complement strand
CCTTTAAAACCAACAAAAAACGGGAACATATGGATACTGACAATGCAAGATGCACTGTCAAAATATTTTATAGCCGCGCCATTATCACTAGCTACGGCTCAGGAAGTAACTCGGGCTATGATGAATAAATTAATCAGCTACTTTGGACCACCAGCAGCTATTTTAACAGACCAAGGTCCAAACTTTTTAAGCCAAACCTTGGAAGAGTTTGCGCGAATGTTTCGCATAGAAAAATATAGGACAACTGCCTATCATCCACAATCAAACGGCAGCATAGAAAGAATGCATAGCACATTAAAAGAATATTTGAAAAATGTTATAGAAGATCATCAGGATTGGGACGAGTGGCTTCCACTCGCTATGCATTCATGTAATACTGCGAAACATGAAGAATCGGGTTACACACCGTATGAGTTAGTATTCGGCTGCAGAGCGTGTACACCGTCGAGTTTTCCGTCACGCGAAAGACTTTTAACGTACGACGAATATTTAGCTGACTTGACACAAAATCTTGGACATTTACAAACCTTAGCAGCTATGAATCTCCGTCAATCAAAATATAGATCAAAGAGTTACTATGACAGACATATGAATACCAAACATTTTCGAGAAGGAGAAATGGTCTATATGCAAAAAGACGCTAGGAACGGAAAATTCGACGCCGAGTACGAAGGACCATACGAAATATTAAGAATAGATTATTCATTTCATAATGCAGAAATAAAACGCGATAACGGAAAATATGTTGTCCATCTAGATAAATTAAAAAGGGCTTATGAACCAAAACCAAGGGCAACACCTCCAAGTATAACGGATATAGAATAAAATACTAATATAAATAATAGATCACAGGATTAGTCTGTACATTTAAGGACTACCGGTTAAATAATAAATTAAGAACAAAAAAAATATATTATAAATTAACAAAGGATGTACAATAGTCTTATTTTGACACACCCTGCATTCGGCGGATAAAAATAATATAAATTAGAATCAGTAATTACTAACAGGAGCATATGAGTCTAATAGACAGATATAAGTAAATAAAACTATAACAAATTCTTTACTTTACAAAAAGACCAAAGTTTGATACTGCATTAAAATTAAAAAAATATTTAGAAATTAAAAAAATGTACAATAGTCATATTTCCGCGGCCCACGGGCGTTGACAAGTCCCGTGTTCCGCGAATCACATATAACACATATACGAATTCATTTAACCTCGCGATGAATGAACTAAAAATGACTTGCACTTTTTGAACTTCATCCATAAAACGCGTTACGAATCAATGAGCATAAAAACAAAAATGTGAACTGAAGACCATGTAATGAACGATACAAATTAAATCCTTTAAAACAAATTGACTAATACAATAATAGTAAAAAAAAATATATTTCGCAAGCTACAGTAAAATTTCAAAATATTCCTCATCTATCGTCCGCACCTTGCCGAAGGCCGGCCTCATGGCCGACCGGGTGATGGGGAGCGGTCTTTCTATGAACGGAAGATAACTCTCAAACTAATGGCGGACTATCGTGTTTGCCGTGCGATGCGGCCCGTGCGTTGGCAAAGGGAGATCCTGGGTGCGGAAGCGGACGGAGGTTGCATGCGAAAGTGACCTGAACCACCTTTGGCTTCTGCTGCTGTCGAGACGGCACGGTGTGCTTGAAGGCTGAAAAAGTTTGACTAAAATGGATCTAAAATCTGAAAACGCAATAAGTTCCTATATTGTTTGGACATTAAAAATCAGTTGAATTTAAAATCCTAGCTGCTCCCTTTCGCGAGTTACGCGCATTCTTAGATTTTTACGTAATAGCCTGTACTATAGAAATTTTGCATAGACGTGTATCATATTTTAATCATCTATGATATAGATTCAATCGGTCTTTAAATATAAAGCTGCTACACTTGCAAAAACGCAGTTTTAAATAAGCATAACGTTTCAACATTGTTCGAATAAATAATATCGCTATCTTAAATTTATTATTTTATTAAATGGAATAAATGCACAATATATAATACAAAACTAATGGTGATAAGAAATTAAAATTTTAGTACCTGTGACATGTGGGTCAATATATCCATGTATTTTAATGATATTTACTACCGCTAGGTGGCGGATGTAAAAAAATTAAACCCGTATTGGAAATAGGAGACCGTAAGATATAGTTAGATGTGTGTAATGAGCACAATAGAACTTTGAAAATGAGAAAATTCACGAAGGAGCCAAGGATTATTTCTATAAAAGATTTTTAATTTTATAATAATTACTGTTGTAATTATTTTGTCTTTAACATGAGTCACGGTGATAAATGTTCTCATGATGAGAATAGAAAGAAGATATGCGCTCCATGTGGCAGAAAAATTATCTTTGGCAAAGTAAAGCCAAAAAAGTTTCTGATAAATGATAAAATAACAAATCTCATAAATAAATATTTGTCGACTGATTTTGATTTGAACAATGAGAAATATCCTTTGAGCATTTGTAGGTCATGTTATTTAACACTTCTTGATTTTGAAAAAGAAATTTACAATAGTCAATTATCAATCATGCCCTATTATAAAAACATAGTATTGCCAAAAGAGACAAGATCAAAAAAAGACACTGTTATATATGTTTTACTGCTACTAGTTTTGGGCACGTAAATAAAAAAAAAGGCATAGGAAATTTTAGGGAATTACGAATTGATATAGATGTTTCAGGTCAATGTAAAAATTCTGAAAAAAAAGAAGTTTCAGTTCTATCGGAAAACAATAAAAAGATTCCTGATGATATTAAGGTTTGCAGTAAATGTTTCCAAAAAGTTGGAAAAGGTATAAATCATGAATGCAAGAACCCTAAAGAAAATTTACTGTAACTAGTTGAAATGCTTCCTGAGAAAAGTAAAGAACAAGTCGCCAGTTCTATTCTAAAAAGCAAATATGATTTTAGTAATGAATTGAATGAAAAAAGTCCAAGTTTAACTTTAGCGACCGGTGGTCGTAAAAGAAAATTGATTGTTCATGATAATATCAAAAAAGAAATTTCTTTCAGTGAAGAAAGTTTAGACGATTTCCGAGTGAAATTAGCAGCATCACAAAATGAGATGAGAAAAATCACAAACTTTCTAAGGTGTCACGTCGGTAGAAAATCAATCCCTATCAACTACAATCAGCAAATGTCGCATAAATTAAAAGCATTAAAAGATATTTATAAAGTAGGTTCATACGAATTTCATTGTGAAAATTCATCACTCAAACAACAGCGACCTCTCATCTATGCTGATACTGAAGAATTAGTTGATTCTGTAATAGAGCAAAGAAATATAGTAGGAAATTTTACTATAAAAGTTATGGCTGACGGAGGTCAAGGTTTTTTTAAGATCAGCCTAACAATTCTTCCAGAAAATTACTCTCCAAAATCAAATATCGAAGATACAGAAAACGTTGAGTTCGACTCAAATGGTCTAGATGAATGTGGAGTTCGATCATTGTACTCCAAAGGTGGAAGTATTGGCAAAAAAGGTAAGCTTAGTAGTGTTGATAAATTGATATTATTATGTATCGTTCCACAAATAACAGAATCTTATGATAATTTCAAACTTTTAGTAGACGTTACAAAACTAAATAATATCTCGTTCAAATTTGTGGTAGATTTTAAGCTTTTACTAATTATTAATGCGCAGCAAACTGCTACTTCCATGTATCCGTGTCCATACTGTTTTGTTTTATTGGATGATTTGAAACGCAAACCCACTTCAACAATGGAAAACTATTGATTCTACTCCATCAATGGATTCCACACTGGAAAATTGTAGACGATTTAAAACTTATGGAGATTTTCGAGCTGATTTTGAAAAATATTGTCTTTCAGGTTGTAACCGAGGGATTTTCGGGAAGGTGGAATGCAGGGTTTCGGTCCAATTAAACTAGACTGATTAAGGTGAAATAATTCTATTTGAAAATATATAATTAAACTAAAAATACAATTTTTAAAGAATAATGACAAAAAAACAAGGTGCGTGCCGCTCACGCCTGGCTGTCGGCGGTTTCCGGGATACCAGCGTGTAAGAATATAAGAGAACTCAAATAAATGAATGCTAAACGGTTAGTGTGTAACGTCGGTGTATATGTTGGTTACATATACTGCTCACGCCTAACATGTATAATCGTTATCGGGGGCTAAACGGCTGTATTATCGACGGAGGGGCGCCTTCCGTAGATAATGCAGGATCCCTAGAGTCGACGGGTTATTGGAGCACCTAGTGACTCGTAGACTCCATAGGGGGCTACGCGGTGAGTAGGAGTGTAGTGTGTGTGTCGGCTCGTCTTCTTCACGGCGGAGCACCTACCGTGAGGAAGAGTGAGTTGGCGACGCAAGCAAGTTCCTGGAGCACCTAGGAGCTTGCTAGTGACGGCCCGGTCGGGTGTTGGCGCGTATCGCGGCGCGGGGGGGAATACTCGTCGTCCTGGCTACGGAGCACCTATAGCCAGTCCTCGGAGTAGGCGGTTCACTGTAGTCCGGAGCACCTAGACTACAGTGAGGACGGCTCGGAGTGCCGAGCACAGCCGACCACTCACTACCCGGAGCACCAAGGTAGGGAATACTGTCTGCGTCGGAGCGCCGAACAGACTGATCGCTCCTGGCCGACACGCGACCTTATATAGGGCGATTCCGCCGCCAGGTGTCGGTACACGCAGCGGCGACGGCGGTGCTGTTCGCAGCTTGCGTCTTCGCGGGCCGCCGTAGTGTAGCGGGTTGCGGTAACGGAGGGGGCTCGTCGCAAGGTAAAGATAAAAAAAAAGTAGAAAATGTCATAGTACGATCAATCTTCCTATTTTTACAGAAGAGGATGATGTTTATGTTTTACAAAAATGTGTTATACCTGAGCTTCATGTTTTACAGGGATTCGTGAACCATTTGTTCTGGCGAGGAATCGTTACACTTGTAGGTAGAGAAAAAGCTTTATTGTGGCCCAAAAAGCTAAATCTAATTTCAAAAAACTACCATGGAGAAGCGTTTGAAGGAAATGCGTGAAGGACACTTCTAAAAGAAGCTGACAAACTAGAAGATCAAGAAATATATGAAACTGTAGGTGTTTATAAAATTATACCGTTTGTCAATGCTTATAAAGCTATGAATAAATTAGTTAATTGTTGCTTTACTTCTGGAAAAGTTGTGCACTCCCCTGACTCTTACATAAATGAGTTAGATAAGGCATTGAAAAGTATTGACGATCTTTCGGAAACTTTAAAGATCCTTGTAATTCTTTATCACGTCAAAGAAAGTTTAAATTACATAGAAGGCAATAATGGATTAGGGTATTGGTCAGAGCAAAGCGGAGAATCCACACATCGTGATTTTTTGAAGTTCTGGGCACGTTACAAGGTATCAAGTATACATCACATATCATATGCATCACAACTATTAAAAGCAGTGATAGAATTTGCTTCGCTACGCTTATAATTCGAAATTACTTATAAAATATAAAGAATACAAAAAAAATACAAAAATATAAAATACCAAAAAAACGAAAATGGTATCATTCATCCACTACGTCCTCGTCCTCGTCGTTGGTCCTGGGTTTGGCTAAAAGTGGTAATTAAGATTTTTCAATGCAAAAATAAACAACAAATTTATTTTTGAATACATTGAAAAAGTGGTAAATTTGAAAAAGCGTCGTACATGAAAAAATTCGTTCGCGCAAGTTACGTAGAACACAATAGTTGATTTGCGAAATTCTAAGAATGCGCATAATTCGCGAAAGGGGACAGCTAGGATTTTAAATTTAACTGATTTTTAATGTCCAAACAATATAGGAACTTATTGAGTTAGCAGATGTTAGATCCATTTTAGTCAAAGTTTTTCAGCCTTCAAGCACACCGTGACGGAAGGCCGGCGTCCTAGCCAGTCTCGGAAAATCGGCATCGGCGAGTGCGTTCCGTCGTGTGATGCCTGCCGGAAACTCTCCAGAGAGCTGAACGCCTTGTTCGGGGCGGGAGGCTCGAGAGGGCAGAGGTGGTCTAGCGCGATGGAGCGTGCTATATCCCGGTATGACGTGCCCAGTCCGGCACCGCTTACAGACATGCGTTGGGGCCATGCCGGCTGCCCCATAGGCGGGGGGATCCAGGGGGTCGGGCGCATGACGGGACGAATCTATTATGTTTCAGTATGGACCGAGGAAACGAACGAGAAGAGGGAGGAGCTATGGACGGGACCAAGGACCCATCCACCGAAAACACGAGTAGAAGAGGAAGTGCTGCGAACTTCTTGAGTGCTCTCAGTGACGCTGACAGCCTCACCAGGCTGGCAGCGCGGTCACCTGCCAACCTTTTAGACAAGACGATGGCAGCTATACGCGAGCAGCTAAAAAACATAGACGAGGCAAGCGGAAGACAAAAGAACATCTCGAAGGGCGTCACGAACGGCCTTAAAAATATAAAGGCCATTCTTGACGAACTCGAGGCCACCAGGGAAGAACAAAGAAGGATAATAATGATGGCGGCCAGGGCCCAAAAACGAGGTCGAGACATGGTGGAGAGCCCGGAAGGTCCATCCGGGGCTCATATGGTCCACAAAAGACAGAGAGCCACTAACAACAAGAAAATCCCTGTTGTCCCGGTGTCGGATGACGGAAGGGGCGCTGGGCTTACCGCACTACGCGCCCCGCAAGAAGCCGAGCTCCGGCCCGGTACAAGCCAAGGACGGCAGAAGGCGGCTGGGAAACAGCCCAGAGAAAGAAGAAGAAGAAGAAGAAGAGGAGGAAAAAGGCAGAAGACAGACAGACGGGGCAGATGGAACAGGCGGACAGACCGGCCCCCAAACGTCGGGAAGCGGCGCTGCTCATCACGCCAGATGAGGGGCTGACCTTCGCGGACGTGGTACCGACGCTACGGCCTGTTGACGCCTCTGACAAGGTCAGAGGCGTTATGAAGACCAAAGACGGAGCCGTACTGGTACGCACGACTAGAGACGGACGCTCAACAGAACTGATGGAACGTATCCGACAGGCTCTGGGGAATCAAGGGGTCATAAGAGATATGACCCCGAAGATAACCCTAGAGATACTAGACCTAAACTGTGTCACGGAAACGCACGAGATAATGGAGGCACTCGACAAATTACTAGGAGTGGACGCAGATAGGAGGGTCTCGGTCCTCGGCCCAAACAGCCGGGGACAGAAACTCGTCATCTGCGACCTAAAGGACCGGGACGCGACGCGACTGCTCCAGACGGGACGCATAAGAATTGGATTTGTCCACTGCCGCGTGAAGACTCGACTGACGGTACCGAGATGCTTCAAGTGTACAGGAACGGACAGACGCGACAGCTGCTGGAAGTGCGGCGATGCCGGGCACCGGTCCAGGGCCTGCGCTAGCGCTCCTACCTGCTTCCTGTGCACAGCGCGGGGAGGTGGCGGGGCGGTGCACGTTCCTGGAACCGCTACCTGCGCCGCGTTCAAGGCAGCCTTGACGGAGGCAAAGAACTGACAACGGACGATACACGTACCAAAATGACGATTGTACTTCAAGGCAATCTGAACGGCAGCAGTTTGGCTCATGCCCTGCTGCCCCAGCTAGCCGACGAGACGGACGCTGACGTAATACTGATTAGCGAACCGTACAGAGACAGCGACACACCGACCTGGTTCGTTAATACCTCCCGCTCCGCGGCGCTCTGGGTTCGGGGGGCTGCCGCGTCACGGATTATGGGCCAAGGGAGGGGAGAAGATTTCGTTTGGGCGAGGGTGACCGACGTTACGTACGTCAGCGTTTACCTCTCCCCGAACTGCGGTGCTGCGGAGTTCGACAGGAAGGTAGCGGCTCTCGAGGACGCGATGAGGAACTTCACTAGCGACGTGATCCTTGCAGAGGACGTAAATGCAAGGGCTATCGTATGGGGCTACAACTACGACGAACAAATGCGGACGACTACTGCTGGAGATGGCTGCAAGGCTAGATCTGACGGTGGTAAACTAGGGACGGGTGACGACGTACAGAAGACCTGGCTTCGGATCATCCATTCCTGACGTGACGTTCGCGACAGATGGACTTATACCGAGAGTCAGGAGATGGCGGGTAATCGAAGGCTATACGGCCAGCGTCCACCAGTACATCACCTTTGATGTGACGGACATGACATGAACAAGAAAGAGGACAACCCCACCCTCAGTGGGGTGGAACCTCAACAAACTGAACATGGACAGACTGACGGCACAGCTCAACAGAGAACAGGAACCGGCGACGGTGATCCCTTCCGGCATCGTGGGCAGGGAGAAGGTGGAGAAGTTGGCAGTAGAGACGGCGGGGCTCCTGGGACGGCTCTGTGACGCCTCCATGCCACGGAAAAGAACTAGATGCGACAAAATACCAATATACTGGTGGACGGCAAACGACATCGCGTGCCTGAGGCGCGAGTGCCTAAGGCTCCGACGGAAGGCCCGCTATACAGCGACCGCGACGAGCCTATCGGAGACATACCGAGTCGCGCGACGACAACTGAGACGTACGATGAATGACAGTAAACGCAAAAGCTGGACAAAACTGATCGACGAGGTCGTCTAGGACCCGTGGGGAACGGGTTACAAGATTGTAACTCGCAACCTGGGAAGGAACGGGCCACCCGCGATCAGAGACGAGACAACGATGGACAGAATAGTCGATGGACTCTTCCCGTCGCTCCCTGGACAGGAGTGGGTGGTAGATGAGGTCGACCACGACGAGGTGCCGGAGTTCACAGCGGGCGAGCTCAGCCTGGCTGTTGCTCAACTCGCTAATGGGAAGGCGCCAGGTCCTGACGGGGTCCCAGCGGAGATCCTTGGTCGGAAAACGACGCCCGGAGACGCTCCTTAACTTGTACAACATGTGCCTGGTGGAGGGAGTCTTCAGCAAAGAGTGGAAGGCGGCAGGACTGATCCCCATTGGAAAAAAACGGGTGGGGATCCCAACTCGTCGTCATCCTATAGGCCGTTGATCCTGCTCAATACACTGGGCAAGCTCTTCGAACTGCTGCTTAGAGCCCGAATTCAGCAGGCTGTACAGAACGCTGGCGGCCTGAATGACAGGAAGATCGGATTTAGGAAAGGACGCTCGAAGATAGAAGCGATCCGTGAGGTGATCGACCCCTTTGACAGAGCGCAGACTAGACTCCACAAGGACAGGCCAATAGTGCTCATGGCAACACTCGACATACGAAACACCTTTAACTCGGCGAGGTGTGAGGACATCGTGCGGGCGTTTTCCGACGCCTTCCCGCTGCCTCCCTATCTTCTACGAGTTATGAAGGACTACCTACGGGAACGCAACATCACTTACGTAACGGAGACCGGAGTCAAGGAAAATCACAGCGGGGGTGGCGCAGGGCTCGATCATAGGCCCCGACTTATGGAATGTGATATATAATGAAGTGCTGGACCTTCCGATGCCTCCGGGGGTCTACCTAGTCGCATACGCGGACGATCTAGTCATCGTCATAACGACGAGAGACACATGCCTGGCTCAGTTGCGACTGAACTAGGCGATGAGACGAATACAGGAATGGATGGAAGCGCGGGGACTATAGCTAGCGACGCAAAAGACGGAACTGTTGTACTTGACGAGAAGACGGATAGGCACGTGGGGAAGCCAAATATTTCGGGGTTACCTTGGATACGAGGATGACCTTCTGGCCGCACATCAAGAGAGCAGCTGAGAGGGCAGCCTCAAAGACAGCTGCGCTCTCCCGCCTCATGGCAAACACGAGAGGACCGAAACCCAGCACACGTAGACTACATATGACGGTGACCCACTCGGTGCTCCTTTATGGGGCCGAAATAAGGGGTAGCGCGTTACGCGTGGAGAAGTATCGCAGGGCCATGGCCGCGATACAGAGAAGGGGGGCGCTGTGCATCTTGTCCGCGTATCGCACCGTCGCCGAAGGAGCGGTGCTGGTGATCGCCGGGGTTGTCCCCATAGACCTCCTAGCTCTCGAGCGACGGTGTATCTATGACGCCAGCGCAGAAACGGTAAGAGCGAGAGCCGCCACAGACGCACGGACAGAGACACTGGCAGACTGACAAACCCGCTGGACGAAAAGTGACAAAGACAAATGGACGAGACGCCTAATACAGGACGTACGACTCTGGACGGAGAGGGGAGCGGGAGAGGTGAAATTTTACTTAACCCAGCTCCTCTCAGGGCACGGGTACTTCCGACAGTACCTGCATCGGATGGGGAAGGTAACGACTCCGTCCTGCAAATACTGCGGACATGTCAGAAACGACGCGGAGCACACGTTTTTCGTGTGCCCCGCTGGACGGTTGACAGACATAGACTGGAGACAACGACCGGATACATTGACCCGGACAACGTCACCATCTTGATGCTCTCCGGCAAAGAGAGGTGGGACGACGTGACACGATACGTGATGGCGGTTCTTTAGGGCAAACGTTCCGACGGATGCCTTGAGGACTGACATCTAAGATGGGAGACTAAACAACTAGACACGACAGACGCGATGGGTCCCAACCATTCCGGCCCTGACTGACGGCAGCCTTCTGGCCAGCTCACGGGCGGGTGACGGCCTCGAGCTCGATGTCTCTGACCTCGGGAGCGGGATCCGGAGCCTGTCTATGGTCCCTTTTTAATTTTTTATGATTTTTCCCTTTTTAACCACCATAAAAAAAAAAATTTCAAAATATTACATAGTCTTCAATATATTTGAACATTTATATTACAAATAAACCATGTAAAATATCTGATGACAAGTATCTCAAACAAAAAAAAACAAAAATGATTACCAAAATATAGTAAAAATAAACAGATAAAGTAAAAAGATTATAACAAGAAAAATTAACAAAGAAAATATATTTACAACATACAAAAAATATACATAGAAAAATAAGTCAAAAAAAATATGACACAAAAAAATTAACAGGAAACATTTAAATCAATAAAAAAAATATAAGTACAACGTACAAGAAAAATTACAAAAGATACAAACTAATGAGATAACATATGCATTATATAATTACATTTAAGTATTAATATTGTTTATAAGCGTTAAGGAAAAATTGTAATTTACATATAAGTTTGTAACATTATGGTGAACAGAAATATATATACATAATAAATATAGACGATAAAGAAAAAAAAAAAGAAAATATTACGAGAGAAAAGTTATCAGTCTTAATGTTAGAGATTCGTACGAGCGATGCTAAGGATAAAAAGTTTCGTTAACACTCAAACAACAAGCACATACATGATTCAAACACCATATCATATATTATGATATAAAAATATTATGGAATACAAAATCTAAAATTCCAATAAATCATTACATCGCATAATTTCCTATAAAAAAAAAAAGGAAATGATGGAATGATAATATATGTGTA
>UELU01137596.1:0-10389 GCA_900490025.1 Megastigmus dorsalis | reverse complement strand
TTGCTTTTATCTATTAGTTTCAGCTATGCGATATGTCGTGCATCAAGACAATAAAAAATGATTTTTGATGAAAAATGAGTAAAAATATAATTTGTTATTACTATTTTATTTAGATATACATTATACGCGAAATCAAGTTGTTACTCTAAGCGTTGCGTAGCGTAATGGTTAAGGTTTATGCATTACCCTGCTGAAAAAACTCATGTGATTCTCATATGAGAATCACATAAGCATCATGATTCTCAGTGAGATCCCGCCGCAAAATCGCATATGATTCTCACATGAGAATCATATGATTTTCACGTAATTCCCATTTGAAATCACACGATGCTTATGTGATTCTCATATGAGAATCAGATGAGTTTTTTCAGCAGAGTATACCCTAAAGAACGCTGGTTAATACAAATGCGATTCTATATAATATTGAGGATTTCTATAATGCGATGAATTATAAACTGTATTTTTTTTCGACCTCGTTGTTTTCAACAGTGTATATATTTGAGTGTGGGTATGAGTGTATATTTTTTTATATTTGTGTGGATGGTATGTACGTATATGTATGTATATGAAGCTGTGTACGTCTATATATTTGAGTATGGGTGTGTGTGTATTTTTTACATCTGGCTGTGTACCTGTATATGTTAGAGTATGTGTGTGTGTATTTGTCGATTTGTACATGAAGTGTGTATGATGTATTCCTATATGTAAAAAAAATTGTGGCCAAATGGTTTTTAATTCACATTTTGTCCATATTTCAAAGATTTTTTAACGCTTTGTGGGGAACATTTTTATACTTTTGAAAATAATAAGTAACCGATAGGTTTTCGGAATCGCTCATTACAATTCTGATATGAGAATTTGAAAATTCAAGGTGGTGCATCGCCTATGGCGTCTGTATCGGGCTAATTTTGCTATTTTTCTTGTAATTTGTACAAAAATTAGTATACAAGGGTTTTCTCTTAGATCGCAGCTTAAAACTTGAATGAGATTTTAACTGAAAAAAAAAAAAATTTCCTCATTTTATTTTTCTATTGATAATAAAAATTGCAGGTGCAGGGAGCTCGTCTGGCGCAAGGCAGTAGATGCACCAGCACCCACTCACACACTCTCTCGCTCCGCACTCACGGCTCGGTATCGCACCTTCCGTTGCTCGCACGGCACACACACACTCTCGCTATCAGCGACGCTCGCACGTCCGGCATATCTCGATAGTCGAGCGTCTCTCCTCATCCGCGGTTCTCTTGCGGCGCGCGGGGTGGGCTCAATGCGCGCTCTCTCTCTCTCTCTCTCTCTCTCTCTTACTTACACATGCGATCTCGCCTCCTTCTCTCCTCTCCTCGCCGTTGATATCTGTAACAACTGTATCATATCAATAACACTACATTAATATACATTCTGGAGAGAGAGACTCGTAACGGAGGAATTACCCGTTACAACATATTCTGGTTCTTCTTTTGGCAGACTATGACCAAATTACTATAGTTTCTTGCGCAGTTTTGATTAAACCGTTTTAATTGGAGTATAATGACGACTGTAGAAATTTTATTTCTATTATGCAATAGTATATAAGTCTTAAGTCAGCCTGAAGGGACATGTATATTTTGATATGTTTTGCAATATATTCCATGATGATCAATAAATTCATTACACCAATGTATTAATGCAAAAGGAATAATGAAGTCATCAATAAAGTAAATATTTATCTCCATGTACATAGTGTACTTGATCAGTATCCATGTAATTTTGATTTATCTTTTACTTTTGTTTTTTGATATAATAACGATAAATTGGCTGCTACTTAGAGACTCGTAACGAAGGAATTACCCGTTACACGCCCCTCACCCAGACGCTGGTAGCTTGTGAGCGTGCCAGCTCTACCATCGTCTCTCTCTTTTTACCCAGAAAACAAAATAAGTATATCATGCAAATCTCGGCAATAGAGGAGGGAATAAAAACAATTATTAAAATTTTATTACACACTCTAAAATTCTCTAACACAAAAAAAATATTTTGCAAGTTCAAATTTATAAAACATAGGGTATAACCACAATAAAATAAAGTATCTTCCCTTTTCTCTCATTTATTGATACAGGTACCTCCGGGTACAGATGGGGTTATATAATAATACAATAATAAACTAAACAAATTGCTAACTATATATATATATATATATATGAGTAATATTTTTACTTTTCGGTCACTTTTGTGGGAGGGGCTCACAGATTCTCTTTAAATTTTAGTATGTTGATTTGGTACCCAAAATAAGAACTCCCACCAATTCTTAGCCCTTTAGATGCCCACGGGCCCGAGAACGAGCCTTTTTAAGGCCCAAAAATGGCCACTTTTAGCTGATATTCAAAAGACCGTATTATTTTTTCGATGAGATATCGCATTTTAAAGTTTTCATGCTTGTTTATTATATAAAAAATATTTCGGGAATGCTATAGGCCGCTTGTGATGGAAAGAAGTTATGTGAGGTGCAAAAATTTGTAGTTAGTTATCACACAATAACTTACTCCTTTGATTTTTTTCAAAATTTTTAAAAAATAGGGGGCTGAAAATTTGGCTTTGGGAGCTTTTTTTTCAACACCTATTGAATGGTGTTTTTAATACATGCGTATTTTAAGTGGGGGCAATTTTAACATAGTAATCCGGCTACAGTCTTATCTTAAAATAATTAGTTCTTTTTGTACATGTTAAGCGTACTAATATTAAGAATAATTGGAGCTTTTGCACAGGCAAATTCGTTTACCTTCGCGAGGCAAACATAGATTGAATCAATCGTTCGTGTTACGCAATTAATGCATTTGATATAAATTAATTTAACAATTTATTAAAAAAAAAATTTGGCTCTCTTTATGTATGTTAAATACAACTAATGTATGTATTTACAGCACAGATATCCAACTAACTAACATCTGAAAGCATATTTAAGCCATTTAGGATCTACACAATACGAACTTGACGTAAAGGCACGTACATTTTTTGTCACAAAATAACGGATAATACAATATGAGCATGCTTTGTCCTCAGCAGTCGAAATTAAAAACATGTAAATTGTAATTATTGAAAATATAGCTCGTAATGAGGGGTACCGAAAATCGATTTAAAAAATTTTGATCGATAATATTTTCTTTAATAAAATTCAACATAGTCCGAATACTGAGTAGTATTTAATAGCAGTAGTATTCAACTCTCTTATTTCAGCGAGAAAAAAAATGTTCCTCAATTTCTAATCACACCAACCAACGGTACACATCATATGCATAACTTTGATTTTTGGAAGAAGTTTCTACGAGCTCTAGAACCGAACTTGTGGCAATTTTTAAAACAAACTCAAAATATGGTAAAATAAGCCTTCACAGATTTGATACCTTAAAAATTATTATATCTTATAATAGTCATACCTTTGGTTCTAGATCACTTAGAAACTTTTATAACCCCACAAATTGAAGGTTACGGTATCTACTTTCATCGTCTTTTATTTGTTAAATACTCCTGGAACTCCGGGACGATGAGAGGAAGTCGTAAGCGACAGGTGTACTGGTTTATTTGAAGTACAAATCACTCAATTTTAAAGGGGCAAAAGCAAAAAATAGAGGCCCGTATCTGGAAAATCTCCATAAGCAGGTTGTTACATATATATAGAACTGCCTCCAGTTAAATTTTTGTAGAATAAATAGTTGTCAGGAGCGAATATAGTCTGTTTGAAAATGCGAAAAATCACAATTTTTGTAAAAATGACCATTTTCAGAAGGTTTTATTTCAGAACTCATTTGATGAAATTGAATTTAGTAAGCAGAGTTTTGAAGGTAATGAAAGGACCTATCAAATGCAAGTCGCTAAAAGTGTTTTAGTTTACTGGTTCAATTTTTATAATTGTTTGAAAATTGTCAAATTTTCGAAATATTCGTTGCGTTTTATCAATCCCCAAAAATGGGCATTCATATTTGGAGTTTAAAAAAATATTTGTATGAAAACTAGATGCCAAAACTAAGAAAACGCGGCCTGCTAAATTGAAATCGGATTATATAAAAGTGGCCATTTTTGGGCCCGAAAAAGGCTCGTTCTCGGGCCCGCGGGCATGTAAAGGGCTAAGAATTGGTGGGAGTTCTTATTTTGGGTACCAAAACAACATAATAAAATTTAAAGAGAATCTGTGAACCCCTCCCACAAAAGTGACCGGAAAGTAAAAATATTACTCATATATATTTAAATAATGTTAAGAACGTATATTATAAAAAGAAATTCCTAGTTTAACGGGTCCCACGATATCCCGGGTGATTTATCCTGTTGGGGCACTCTCGTCCCCTCTTCATGGCATTCAGTCCACACTGACTGCAGCGGTACCTCTTAGGTCGGGCACCCAGGTCCGCAGCTGACGGTTGGATGGGCGATAGCGATTCTCCGCCGACCCTCGCCTGCTCGCCCTTTGCCGCATCCAGTTGGGCCTGGAGTTCAGCCGATTTTTGAGCACTCTCGCGCTGAACAGCCGCAATTTGCTCTCTCGCACCCCCTCTCTGGCAAACCGTTGCGCCTCGTCTTCCGCCGGCAAATGCTTAGCCTCTTCCTCCGCTCTCTTCCAGTCCGCCTCCTCGTGCACCGCCTTTCGCTCTTCGTAGCAAGCGAATGCAGCCTCGCACATGGCAATGGCATCTCCCATTACCACTTGCCAGTTCCCCGCGATTCCTTCGCCCTGCTCCCCATACTTGAGCAGGAACGTGTCCATCCTGGCTGCGGAGTCCTTCACCGCGCGGACCGAAGACCGATGCAGGTCCCGCGCCATTTCCAAGTGGGCCCTCACGTCTCATCACTAACTCTCCATGGCGGTCTCCGCCACTGCGCTTGAAGGCCTTTGAGCTTGCCACCTCGGCGAAGGCATATCATGTGCATTATAGATAGGTTGTAGCATCAACTAATTGGAAAGAACCTATTTCCAAGGTTGAATAACGCTTATGAATGGATCTTATAATGGATTAGTTTTGTGCTTATACAACAAACTTTCTGATACTTTCGAATTTGGAAATTTGTGAGGAAACTTATTTATTTTATCTATAAACCTTTAGCACCATTTATCCACAGTTTGCTCAATTGCAGATATTGAATCCACAATACTTTCAAAAGCTCTCGAAAGAGTATCTGACACTACGTTTTGAGAACCCTTGCGGTGTATGATCTTAAAATCGTAGGCTATAAGATCTAGAGGTCTGAAGATTTGTAATCATTGTAAAAAAATTTCAGCTACGCTTTTAAAGCTCAGCCATGCAGCTCGTTCTTTCTCGGAAATTGTGTTAACCAATGATTCATCTCTTAATAACTTACGAATTTAAGGTCCATCAAAGATACCTTCTTTCAATTTTGCACTAGATAAAGCTCGAAATTGTTTAACCAAGTAAATGAAACATTGTCCTTCCTTATCCAAAGCCTTTATATATTGTTTCATTAAACCAAGTTTTATGTGCAAAGGAGGAAGGAGAATCTTTGAAGGCTCAACCAGGGGTTTGTTTATGATGTTCATAGATCCAGTTAGCATTGTTACTCGAACTGGCCAATCTTTTTTAGTATAATGACTACTGCGATCTCGCCTATCCCATAGGCACAAAAAGCATGGAAACTTCGTGAAACCAGATTGCTGACCCAGAATTAGTGTGAGTATCCTAAGATCCCCACAAATCTGCCAATTGTGTTCTGTGTATTTAATCTTATTCAAAACCATCTCAATATTTTCATATTTTTCCTTAAGCGTTACTGAATGGGCTACGGGTACAGGAGAATACACATTTGTATTATGTAATAATACTGCTTTGAGGCTTCGTTTAGAGGAGTCTATGAATAGCCTCCAATCATTGGGTTCGTATATTTTCTCTTTTAACTCATTCATGAGACCATAAACATCATTGCAATACACCAAGTCTCCTTCTTCACTAAAGTATTTTCGGAAAGTCTCATCTCTATTACGATAAAATGAAACTTCCGTTCCTTTGGAGAGCATATTTCTTTCTTTTAGTCTTGAAGCTAGCAATTCTGCTCCATCTTTTGGAAGCGCAAGGTTTGACTAAATAATTCTGATCACCTTGATTGAGCGTCCGTCTTGTAGTATCTTTTTCTGCAGGTACATACTCTTCCTGATCTTCATCATCATTATTACTTTCACTACTTTCTTCTTCAATGTCTTCTTTGCCTACTTCGTCATATTCATCTACTTCCATATGAGCAACAGTCGAATCGAGGGCCATGGCATGTTCTTCTTCTCTATGAGCTGTAGACTTTAGAGATTCTTTTATAACACTTGATACTTCTGCATACTGTATCTTGCTCAAATTTGATGTGTTGAAACCTACAGTGTTCGTAATACAAAAATAGCAGTCGTATGTACTATTGGGCTCCTGCCACACTGTTGGATATAAAAACTTGACATTGCTCCCCTTGCTTTCGTACCGATGTAACATTGTTTTGCAACCACTACAAATAGCTGATGGTAACCAGTTTTTATCCTCTCGATTCACTACATAGCCAAAGCATTGCTGATATATTCCTTGCAATTTTGCGGAAAACGTGCTTCAGTTCTTTTTAAAATTAAACTCTCCACAAACATAGCAGTAGCTATCAGCTTTTCCAATGCAAGTGTGTGTGTTTGAGTTTCCTTCAGGTCCTTTCGAATTTTCAAAAGTATTTAAATTTGCCATGGTAATATTAATGAGTCCACGCGGTAGGGATCCCGTTCCGATCGCGAGTGAGTCCACCGGCCTAGTGGTGATAACCACCACACCTCCCTAGGACTATGTGTGGAGGCTTTCCGATTTTGACGAGGACAGTGTCAACTCGTCGGCTGACATACTCCGGCTTCATCCTCACACCCTACCGCCCACCTGCAGGGCAGCGTGCCGTCGCTGGTTTCGTTACCTCAGAGAATTGGAAATTGGGTTATTTGATTAGTTACAAGTTGCATTTTGTCGATTCACATCTTGATAACTTCCCACAAAATCTTGGGGATTACAGCGAAGAACAAGGAGAGCGCTTTCATCAAGATATGAAGGAAATGGGAAGACGTTATCAGGGTAGGTGGAATGCACATATGATGGCTGACTACTGTTGGACATTAAAAAGAGAGAATAATGACAATAGTAAAAAGCGCAAACGCAATCCACTTCACAGGTCATTTGAGGATAAAAGAGTAAGGAAGAGCAGATTGTCTTAGGTTATGGAGTTACCGGGTTATGGGATAATCGGATTTTATTGGGTAATGGGGTTATTGAGGTAAGGTCCTGAGGTATCTAAGGGTCGTGGGATTGAGTGGTTATGGGATTTTAGAGATAAAGCAATGTATTTGATGGTTTTGGTTGATTTTGAGGTATTTCTTGAGGTTAGAAAAAAATTCTGACGTGCAGGGGTTAATCGGGTTGCGGATTTGTTTTCAGCGGGAAAAAAATACATGGAATTCATGGCGCGTTTTAACGAATTTATATAGTTTACTACACGAAACACCTGAATTATACGATACATTTTCTAAATTTGACCTTCTTCTGACCTTGACCCTGACGTGACCAGGTCAAATGGACTACGGAGTCGGATTCAGCGACCCCAAACACATTAAATTCATGTGGTCTAGTCTACCGCGTAGGAAATTTTGTTTTGTGGGACTGTGTAATTGAAACTCAAAATTTAATTGAAAGTCACTGTTAATTATATTAAAATTGAGTATCTAAATCAACTCGACTAAATTAGCGTAATACATTTTGATTTCGAGGCACTCATAAAATCTAGAATATTATTTTCCTCAACATATAATTTAAATTTGGGAATATTATATCTCGCTTAGTATTCGAACTCTTACACTGTTCTCAGCTATTCGAATGCCGCATGCAAACCTACTCGTGCGCTCGCTTGACGCGTTTCCGAGTATTCCACGCTCGGTTTAATATAATCGATCACATTCCTAAATAAAATTTCGAACTCTCGAGAACACGATTACATTAACTAACTTATTTTTCACTAAGGCGTTAATGTACACTGTTTTAGACTACAATAGAGTTTTATTTTTGTAAATGTAATGTTCCTTTTTGTCTAATGAAAATTTTTATTCCTCTAGTTTAAGGGGATGTTGGAGACAAGTATGAACGTACCTTAACCCCGCTATGTTTTTCCAGAAATTTGATTAGATTTCATAAAATAACATAGATTTGAAGTGACAGAATTATTCCTTATTGAAATACGAAGGGTGCTTCTCTTTGAATGGAATATAAACGCTTATAATATTTATATTCTTTAATAATATATAAATAAGACATGTCAAAAAACTGGCCACACCGAAAAGGCGCTGCCATACTTTTTTCCGATAATTTAGCCGCATTTTATAATAGAATGAAATTCTTAAGTGGGATATTCATTCTTTATTGAAATGTGAAGGGTGCTATTCTCCTATTTTTGTTAGATATATTTATGCTGTTGTTATATTAACAAAAACAATGTGAGGTCACATAACAGTCGTTGTAGCTGCGACATCCTCTTAAGAGAATTACAAAAAGTTTTATGCAAAAAAATTATACTTTAAAAAAAACAATACACCCCACTGTAAAATCAGTGCCACACGTTCAAAGGCGTCATTTGTGATGATGCGTTTTGCTACAAGTGTCGAGTACACACATGCACTTACAGGCTTATCTTTCTCTCGAGCTTAACACTCGAAAGTGCGCCACGTTGGTAACCAACGATCACGTGCACATAGCTCCTAGTAAGGCAGAGACGTTGCCCACTCGTTCGCTCCCACTCTCGCACGTACTCGGCTATCACCCTTTTTGTAATAGGCTAGTAGAATCAGTACCCACTGAGCTTTCACTTTCCACACATCCTTTAAAAAATTAGACCAGATGTTTGATGAGTAACCTGGAACACAATAAGAACCTTGATTTAACCTATCCAATTGCAGTTTAAGAGGAAACCCGCGTCGCCTTCACACTCATTTTACACACTAACCATTCAATGTACTCAATGCATCAAACAGGCTCTTCATCTAAATAGAGCATCACTCGACAGCAAGTAATTGGTGACTCTTTTATGCCATACCAGTAGTGCCAGGGCACGTGGCAGCTGGAGCGTCCTTCCTTTACAAGGAGTCGGTCGCGGATTAATTATTAACAAATAATTAAATAATTTATCAATTTAATACAATAAATTGCACATAATAACACATTACAAAAGTAACCCAGCAGAGGAAAATCTTTTCCTGTTCGCTGGTCTGGCTCTATATAAACTAAAAGACTTACAAACTATAAAATACTAAAATAACTCATCGCGGTTGTATTCTATGCAAAGTACACTTCGCGTCCTAATTCCTAGTAACATAGATACTAGGTTAAGTCGCGTGTGTAAATTTGCATGTGCTTTGTTATTTCCAAGGTAATTTACATCTCCGTATGACATTCTATATTCATTGTTTTGTTTAATTTGTTTTCCTGGAGGATTAGGGATTTGATTTACTAAAATTTTGTTTTATGCTTGTAAAGACTTTTTCTTTAGGTTTAAAATAATTTTTCGGATAAAATCAGAAGAGATAACCTTCTCTTTTTTATATAATGTTGGTGTTCTATTCCTTTTATTTTTTAGGTAATGACATAAGTCACAGTTCTCTTTAATAGTTTTTTGCGTAGAATGGACATGTCTGGTTTCGTTGATGTTTTTGATGGTTTCTTCAGCTACATTAATTGCTATGTTGATAAGTTCAGTATGGTTTGATTACATTTTCTTCCAGTTATAGTTAGATATTCTGCGATGAGATCTATTAAAGTGTAATTTGCAGTTACAGTGTGCACATATATATTATATGTTCTTACGTCTTATATTAGTTTATCTGTAACTATCACATCCCCATGGACTTCCAATGTAGGATGTGATAATGCTGTGTTGCTTGAATGTATTGTGGTTGAGTGTAGTAAATAGTTTTTTAAAGTGTAACAGTCTATTTCTTCGTTCATTAATTTACTCTAATCCAATTTTTTATGTTTGTTTTAAGGTTTTTTTTGTTCTTGATATTCTTCATTTTACTCGGTAGTTTATTGAAGTTGGTTAGTGCTCGTATATAACTATTTTTTATACTTATGTTTCTGAGGTGTCTAGGGATTTGTAAGCTTTTATTTCTTGTAGGGTTGTTAGATTCGAAATATTTCTCTTGTTATACAGTGTAATGGTAAATTAGTGATACATAGGTAAAAGTTTGTTCAATATTTAGTCGATTTTTGTCAAGGATAAAATTGTTCTTGTTTACTAGTTTCAATAATCTATTTTGTAAATTTTGTAAACATCTTATTCTACCTGCATATGCCCCTCCCCAGGCCAGTATACCATAAGTAGCTATACTGTGAAAAAGTGCATAATACAGCATTCTCATATTTT
>UELU01137594.1:0-15733 GCA_900490025.1 Megastigmus dorsalis | reverse complement strand
CCCTTTAAAACTGCTGTTGCTCCTTTCTAAATGGTGGTACGATCAAACTGGCCTCAGGAACCAATAGAGCAGCCAAAATTACCTATGGAAACATGTTTTTATCTCGCTTTTTTTTACATCCGTCCGGAAATATCGAGTGTCCAAAAACGTCCGCGTCGGCACTAATGGGTTAAATGAATAACAATATTCTAATTAATTTAATAATTTAATTAAAATATTAAATTTTGCAGATAATAATTAAAAAAAAATATCAAATTTTTATATCTAATATATAATAATTTATAATAGATAATTATTAATTTGATAATTATTATTTGTTTATTGATAATTAATATAATTAATATTATTCACTTTAAATAAATAATTTTTGTTATTAAATTTATTAAAATTGATAAATTTAAAACTTAATTTTTGTGATATAGAATAATTTAGTAAAATATTGAATAATAATCGTGTATACAAATATATTATTAATTATTAAATTAATAATTAATAATATTATATTAAATAATATTATTAATTGCTTGTTATGTTTTGAATTGAAATACATTTTATAATAAATCCAAAAAAAGGAGGGTAGTCTTGATAAAGATATAATTGATATTATTATTATTAATGGTGAGCTCACTCGGTTAAGTTTGGCCCTTGTGGCTACGCCTCTCTGGGTATTGTTCAACCTCTGGCGTCCTTTGCAACACACGCGCCCACAGGGCAACGCCTTCTGTCGTGTCAATGCTCTTGCAACAACGCTAGAACAGCAAGGCCGATCTGGTCTGGATCACAGCACCCTGTAAGGGCTCCTCATCTGGGATATAGGCGCCATGTCAAGGTGTTGCCAAGCTAATCGTTCCCAGGGCTACATGGCACCTGGGGAGTGGGGCCGTGAATGATGCCTCTGGGATACTGATCGACCTCCCAGAATAACTAACCTTACCCCCGCATGAGGGGCTCTTAGCTATTTGTGGGGCCAAACTCGAAGGATAATAATAAACAATACAGATAAGGAGAGCACTTTGCAGGTGCACAGGATAGGCACAGCAGAGATCTGTAGGTCCAGAACCGCTAGGGAGACTAGCGTTGCAAGAGTTTGCAGTTAAGTTGATTCGTTCAACAATGCTACTGCCCAGGATTGAGAAAGCTGGGCAAAGTTGTGGAAATTCGTCAAGAACAGACGAAAATATTCCTAAGAGTCGAGCGAGAGTTGAGCACAATGCTGAGCGCATGTGAGATACAGCAGAACATCGGAAGACCGATAAAAGACGGCCTAAAGAACATAAGCGGCTGAGTCAAGCTTTTAGTGAAGAAGCACGAGATAGCGAAGAAAATAGAGAAGTTATACCAGGAAAGACTCATAAAATTGGAGGCAGCCAGGGATAACAGGAAAACCATCAGAGGCCGCATATAGGACCAGCTCGTGCGGGAAGCCATAATGGCTGGAACAAAACAGAAGAGGACAAGGAGCCCAGATAAGAAGACTGAAAAAAGAAGAAGAAATGGATGAGAGATGAAAAGAAGCCTTCTCAACCGCTCAAGAACAGTCGGAAAACAATCGCCGCGCCAGCAAAGATGTTAGTAAAGGTGGCCCAAGGGCACACATATGCTAGTGTTCTGGGTAAGATCCGCAAGGACGTCCCGGACTCTAGCAATACCAGAGTCCTCTGCGCAAGGCAAACAGGTAATGAAAATTTC
The DNA here is from genome assembly GCA_900490025.1 of Megastigmus dorsalis. Taxonomy (NCBI): domain Eukaryota; kingdom Metazoa; phylum Arthropoda; class Insecta; order Hymenoptera; family Megastigmidae; genus Megastigmus; species Megastigmus dorsalis. Next base: position 14,044 of record UELU01137594.1, on the reverse strand, counting down.
CTCATTTGACTGGCGAGGGACTAACCGCAAAGCTTTCGCGGCCGACGTGGGAAGGGTGGTTGCCGACATCGGCACATTGGAGACGGGAGGGGGCAAGACCACTCTGGATTTCGAGACCTCGACTCCAAGAGGTTGTGAACCAAGCTCTCGGGACCACCGATGTAGACAGGTGATGAGAGTTCTGAGTCCAAATAAAAGGGGCGTCAAACTGGCATTTTCAACCCTGGAAGTGGTTGAGGCGACCAAGTTACTGACTATGGAGCGGATTCGTATAGGTATGATGAACTGCCGAATAAGGTGAAGGGCGCAGGTGACTCGGTGTTTCAGATGCAACGGACACACCATTTAGACAGTTCCTGCAACGCCGAAGTAATGCTAACCCGATCTCACGTTGCATGATGACTGTGGTGGTGCTTACGTCCAGAGGTAGATCGGGTTAGATGGTAAACCCATTTCGTATAATGCTCGGGAAGTGAATGAATCTGGGTGATAGGCTCCTCTCGCGACCTGAGCTGAGACGAAGGGTAGAATCCATCACACCGGCCGGAAATCGACTGATGGTCTTCAAAAAGATTTCCCGATTTTCAACCAAACAAAAAAGTTATTATTATTTTATTTCAATTTAAAAATTTTAATCTTATTAATTGATTAATAAAATCTGTATTAAAAAACTTTAATATTATAAGAATCGATAATATAATACTTAATTAAAGTTAAAAAGTGTATAATTCCTATAATTTTATTGATAAATATTAAAATAATTGATACGTGAATTATTAAAGAAATTGCTATAATTATTTTTAAGATAGTAAAATTCATATTTATAGTTACTAGGATATTAGATGAAAAGGTTACAATATATAATATTGATTTTATATTTAAATTGTGACGAAATGTCACAAGTGTATATACCGAATACACTGCGCGCACTAGTACGTCCATCTGACCGCTAGGTGGCGAAGGTGCACGGGGTATACGGAGCAGCATACACCGGCTGCTCTTCCACTACCAGAAAAGTGTTCTGTAGGATACATATGGAACCGCGAGGATCCGACTCGGCAGCGTTCGAATAAGCTAGCTCAGACCATATGCCGACTTAGAGGCATTGTGTGACCTGGCTCGCTCGACCTCTCCTCGTGAGATAGGTGTTTCCGCCTTTCTCAACCTTTTTGTAAAAGGCTTGGTGGTTTCGCCATCTTTTAAGAGACTGCATGGAGTTGACCTATTGCCCCCCCCCCTGTGTGTAACCGCACACACTCAAGCTGGCCATCGGTGAGTCTACTTAAGACTACCTTACCATGACATAACGTTATCTGTCCGCAACGTTGCCGCAAGGCGTTTTGCCAACGTCAGCCAGTTACGGTGATTTCGGTCGCGCACTTGTAGTTAGGCGCGTTATTCACATTTCTTTATGTGATATATTTAGTCTGATTATTAGTTTAATATAATTATTAAGTTTTATTTAGCATAATTATTAGTTTAATATAATTATTAAGTTTCATTTAGTACGATTATTAGTGTAATATAAATATTAAGTTTATTTGAATTCCGAAAGGGTGACAGAAGTTTTCCGTACCTTATCTTTTATAACATACCAGTGGCTGAGTACTATGAAGCTGTATTTGAAGAGCCGAACACCGAACTCGACCATTGTACATAATTAGTTATTATTCTGAATAAACATTTAAGTCATTAATTCTTTTTATACATTAAGTCTCGAGTTGAGAATCTATTTCGAACCTACATCATCCTCCGGGAAAAGTTACTGCAGTCCTAGTATCACATGGCTGTGGGAGTTGACCCGCGCGTGGAATACGCTGCACTAGCTGCCACCTACAGTGCATGCCTACCTATAAAATTACAAAATTTTTAATTATAAAAATATTTATAAAAATTACTAAGGAAATTATTTTTTGAGTAGATGATATTTAAAAAATGTAAGTAATAAATATTTCATATATAACACCTACCCTATAAACGGGAGTTCTTCAGGTAATTACCCCGTAAAAAAGGGTATTACCTGGGCGAAGAGCATGTTTGATGGATAGATGAAGGGACCCTATAAACGGACATCTCCCAAAGTGCATGAGGATGTGATTCTAGCAAGAATAAAAGGGAGAAGTGCCTTTCTGAAACTAATGGCGGAACGTCGTGTTTGCCGTGCGGTGCGACTCGTGAGCTGCCAAAAGAAGGTCCTGGGGGGGGGCGATCTGAGGTTATGCCAACGAGGACCGAACCACCTTTGGCTCCCGATGACGGCAAGACGGGATACCGGTCGCCTAGCCAACATCGACTAACCGGTATCAGGACAGCAGCAGCAGGGACACGCAATATGTTTTTGGACTTGTTGGACCATTTGCCAGAAATTTCATCGCGCCAGATGAAAAATTGAGACATAGCATTTTATTGTATACTTTTGTCTCCCGAAAATCAGAAATATTTATACCGATTTGTCAATTATCTGCAGAAAAAAAACAGTTTCATTATTACACCGATTTAGATTTAGGATGCGTACGAAAATTTGTAGTTCTGTAATTAAAGAGGTTCTGAGTAAAATATTAAAATTTTAAATTGATTAACCTCGTCGTTTTTCAGAAATTAATTTTCAATGTTTGAAGAATTAACACGTGGAAGATAGGGATTCGTAAATTTCTCAAAAACGTCTTTCACCATTTATGCATAAATTTTTTTTGGTGTAGAATATATTTTTTTTTAAATTTATGGTATAAACAAAATTGTGATTCACCATTTGGTATGAGAACAATTAATTTTATAAAACATCAATAATGAATAACTTCGCATGGGTAACCCAATGTAGCAACGTCACACTGACTCAGATGAGAAATAAATGCGCGCAAAAGCTGATGCCGAGGCAGGTCCTTCGTGCTATCACTGCATCACTACTCCGCGCACCGTCTCATTCCATAGGAACCAATCGCCGTGCTCTCGCTCTTTCTTGCGCGAGTTATGTGACTCAGCCTCCAAGCATCTTTAGCCATCGGTAGCTCGACCACCTTATCACCTCAACGGAAATGCTACAGACTAAACATCGTGCAGCTGCATCTGTGGCCTAGACGACAAAGAAGATGACCAAGACAATAGCAGAAAGACAATAGAATATCAATACTATAAATATTACCCTCGTACCGGCGACGGGTCACTCTCTGTCGGGCATCCAAGCTGTGTAGACGTGTCTGAATAAAAAAAGTATTTGAAACTACTTACCTTAATTATTTGTTTGAGTGTTGTGAGTGTGTTCCATCACCCGCGATCGGCCTCTCTAATATAACTAATATAACTCGCGTGCTTTTTAAAACCCCTGGAATTGCACTTAATCTTTAAATGAATTACGAAACACTTGTTTATTGAAAATGTGTGTTGGAGTCTTTTCGATAATGCTCGATAAATTATAGAAAAATAATAAAGGGCTGCTCATCCTAATTTACTTTAGCAAATTATTATTTATTTAAATAATTGGATTGTTGATACATAATGCCGATTCTCTCGGATATCAAAAACAAATTGACGCACGCATATTCATGCGTCTCTCCAATGCCGCTACATTCCATTCCTGTCGGTTAGGCTAGGTAGCCATCTACTCACCGCAAAGTCTATAGCATACAGACATCAAGACATACTCATGCTACTACTCGCGACTGCGTACAGAGTACCCGCGACAATTCAAACTACTTATTAAAAGTACCGCTGCTGAATGCATATGCATATTTTTTCAATATGTAGTTTATAATAGAATTTATTTGAGATACATGTATAATAATTTTAAACATTATAACATTGAAGCTCAGAACATAATACTTAAGATCATTATAACTTTTAATATAGAAATAACTTATATAAATAATTTTTAGTAACGTGCATATCTGGTACTTGAGATAATCTTAAATTACTACGAAATAAATAAATAATGCTTTGTCAGAGAAGAAGCTTTGTATCGGTGAAATTTTTTAGCCAAAAATGCTTCAAAACATTATTTAGGACCCCTGAAAAAAAATTTAGTAGTTTAAAGACAAAATTTTTTGTGCTTGTGTATGTGTGTGTGTATGTATACCTCTGTATCTCGAGAATGCATGATAAATAAATTTTAAGATTCATTACTTTTCTTTTGAGTTATAACTTATAATATTCGTTTAAATGACCGCCGATTTGAGAAGCTAATCGGCGAGCGGTAGATCCCTGTGTTACCGGCATGAAGTAGTCGGGAGGATCTGTAGCTGACTCGAAGCCAGTGTGGCGTTGGCTCAGTGTTAAGCAGCGTGCCTTAGAATCCTGAGGTCGGGGTTTGAGCCCCGCGTCCGTGTATTTTTACCTCGATATCCTAAATCCTGCAACGATACAGCGTTTAAAAGAGCATTAAATTACCTACAATTTGAAGAATTTTTTTTTAAACTGCTTGCGCCGTTATATTGTTATTTGGAAAAATGTTATTTCTTAAAACTATAGTTATAACCTCAGAATTTCTTTATTAATCATTATGAAATTTCACTTAATTTTATAGATTATTGTTAGCATGAATCTGTTAAATTTTCAGGATTCAATATTTTATATTTTTTAAGAAATTAACAATATTATAGGAAAATCGGTTTTCTATCAGATTCGATAACGGATGGAGACTCCTCAAATCTTTTCAATATTTTATATATAAATAGTATTTTTGTTTCTTGAGAGATGTATATTTTTTTTATATACGTGTCCGTAAAGTACGCACTTACGGACTGTTTTGAGTCCGTAAAATTTACACACTTTACGGACTGTTATCTCTCTACAAAACAGTCCAAAAAGTGCGTTCTTTACGGACCATATATCAAAAAATAATGTTCTTCATCAAAAATCAATTTTACGGCCTGGGATCGAAAACTACTATTACTACTATTAGATATTTCAATTTTTCTGATTTTTAAGATATTTTCAAAATATTTATATTTCAATAATTATTTGATGGTAGTTGATGATTAATATCTCATTTAATTTTTTTTAAGTACTTTTAAAATATAATATATTGAATTATAATTTGTAACGAAGTCCTGCCTAGGGGTTAACGCAATGGCCAGGGGGGCTTGCCCTGGCGGGATGACGTGATGCTGCTGCTGCTCAACAGCCGTGCTCCCTCATTGCGGCAGGAGGTACGGGCGAGAGTTAGCCGCTTGTGCAAGCGCATCTCCATGCGATGCCGGGCCCCGTCTGCAACGCCGATAGGTGTTCCTCTCGGCTTTTTCTATGTGAGAGACAGCCGCTCTCGCTGTCTCTCCCGTGTGTGTTCTGTACCAGAAAAGGTCAGCGAAAATATGAAACCGAACGGCTTTCCCAGCCTTAAACACCGGCCTGCTCGCCACGATCGGCGAGGGCGGTTTTCGGACGGAAAGGGAAAGGGGAAATAAGCGAGGTCACGAAATTATACTCACTCAGTTAAATAATATCAAAAGAAATAAACTTTATTCAATAAAAACGCGACTCTTATACACTCCGAACGTATCGAGAATTAATTCAAAACAAAATGAACTTCAAATACAAATTTTAATACGGAGAACGGGCCGAGTTCGCGTTCGCGCGCAATGTTCCGGAGTTGCAATGAGGTTCGGCTCGTGGCTTACAAGCTCCGGCGCCGCTTATCCGGACAGGGTACTCTTCCGTGAGTAACCTGTATCAAACGCGTCTCCGTCGGCCAGTGTGGACGCACACTGGCTTTTGCGACGGGATAACCGTCCGCGAGAAGTAAAATTCGCACTTACTTTTCTCGAGCAAGTTCGAACAGCGAGTTCGACTCTCGCTTTCTCTCTCTCTCTCTCTCTCGCTCGTGTGGCTCGCCTGCCGACGCCGGGCTGCTGCAGCTGCTCGTCTTTCCTTCGGGCTCTCCCGCTGCAGGTTCCATTTCTGTAGGCCCTCCAAAGGGTGAAATAGCACTAACTCCTCGCATTCCGATGATCCCAACAGAGTTACCCTTCCAATTCAAAACACTACAATTTAGATACAGGAACTCAGCGGCCAACATTAATTAATTGCGATAAAAAAAATACCGAAAAACTGCGTTTTGTTAGTAGTGTTTGTAAAACTATTTAGTTTGTCCGCGCAATTTTTCGTATGTGTACTGGGTTTTGGCATTTATTATAACTATTAGCAAAAAATAAATAATTTTGTTAACAGAGTATGAGCACTAAGATGCATAAGCGAATGTGTGCGCCTGCGCAAGAGATATAGGGATTATTTTCTTTATACAACTTTCATTTGAAAACAGTTACTACTACTGAATAAGAAAGATAAAGAAATAAAACAATTTAATTTATTTTCTAATGATTATTTCTTTAGTAATACAGGCGGGCGCCGCAGGCGAACATCTTTTGGTCGGGGGGTAAGGCGGTTTTGTTTATTATTAAATTTAAATGCCTACATTCTCTTTCCTCAATGAGGGCTGTTGCTTGATACACAAAAACTTAAAAACATATAAATGCGGTTACAAGTTCAACATCTTCAGAACACGTAAAAAGCTTAGATTCACGTAATATTTTCTTTAATGATAAATTAAAATATTAATTTAATTTTTAAAGCACTGTCTCATATTTTTGCAAGTTGGATCTAAATTATAATAATAAACGGCCCCCCCGATCCCAATGTTGTTCGCCTGCGGCGCCCGCCTGTATTACTAAACAAACAATCATTAGAAAATATATTAAATTGCTTTATTTTTTTATTTTGTTTATTTAGTAGTAGTAACTATTTTTAAATGAAACATATAAAGAAGAAAACCCCTAGATCTCTTGCGCAGGCGCACACATTCGCTTATGAAGCTTAGTGCTCATACTCTGTTAACACAATTATTTATTACTGCTAATAGTTATAATAAATGTTAAAACCAAGTACATATATGTAAAGCGCAGACATTTTGCAAACGTTTCATCATATTTATGTATCTTTAAACCATCTCTAGCGTAAACGCCAGCCACTTTACTGCGAAACTGAATAGCTACAACTTTTTGATTTTTTTATGATAAAACGAAAAGCTACGCGGACAAACTAAATAGTTTTGCAAACGCTGCTAGCAAAACGCAGTTTATTGGTATTTTTTTTTTATCCCGATTAAGTAACATTGGCCACTGAGTTCCTCTAGCCCTACAATTTCCTATCAAACCTTCTTTGGCTATTACAATTAACAAGTCACAGGGTGAAAGTTCAAATATATAGGAATTGGTTAACGATCAGATTGTTTTTCCCATGGTCAATTACGTGAGTCTCTCATAGACTGGTAACTCTAAAAATCAATTTATTTTATTACCAGAAATTAAAAACGTAACAAAGAATGTCATGTACTCAGAAATTTTATAGATCTATCATTAAAAAAAGACAAAATATTTTTAAACAATTATTATTTTACATCTATGTGTTAAAGCGCGATATACCGGTCGAATTGTCACGGGACAGCATTATTCAATGTATTGTTGAGAAAAACCTTCCTGAGGCATCGACCACAGACGTTGAGTTAATATATTTATACCCTGCACGGGATAAAAACTTCTGGTCTTGTGTAATTCAAACTAAACCTGAGCACAGAGCCCGCCTACTTAGTGAAGGTAAAATAGGGATTAACTGGTTCCGCTCTCGCATTGACGATTATGTATCTATACTGCAGTGTTATAACTGCACCCGAGATAAAAGACCCCGTCTTGTAATACTTGTACCGGTAACCATACTTCTAAAGACTGTAAGACTAAAAACACGATAAAATGTGCCAACTGCATCACCGCTAACCTTGCAAATTCTGGTCAATCTGCGACCGATAAAGCCAAGTGTCCGATATTGCGAAAAAAGATAGAGCAGAAAATTTCTTTTATCAATTATGGCTGTGAGTGATGCTTCAACTCTAAAAATTTGTCATATGTATGTACAGTCCCTCGAACCTCATTTTTCGGATATTCGGTCAATTATTCTTAACAATAAGCTACATATTATTGCAATTAGTGAGTCGTGGCTGAAACCGCAGAGAAGCTAATTTGTTGAGTATTCCGGGATATAGGCTATTACGGGTTGATAGACTCGGTAAAGGTGGCGGAGGTGTCGCTATGTATATCTGTGATTAGTTGAACTTTAGAATAGTTGCCCAATCGGCGCAACCCCTCATCTACAGCAAAACGCCTGAGTTTCTTTTTGTCTTAGTTTACTCTGGCGTAGCAAAACTTTTAGTAGGTGTAGTTTATAACCCAACCCTCCAAAGGCGGGATTTTGGAGTGATGTAGAAGAGAGCCTCTTAAATTGTAACACGGCATTCGACCATTTGATAATAGTTGGGAATTTTAACATAAATTGGACTCAGCAGACTACTCCGCTGAAAATACTACGCAACTTCTTTACTGTATTCGACCTGAAGCCGCTGGCTTTCAACCCTACGCATCATACGTCAACTTCAAATTCCACGATTGACTATATCTGTCTTAATGGTATTACGAAGGTCACCTCTTTTAATCAGTTGTATTGGCCGAGTATCTCTGAGCATGACATACTTTTCGCCAACCTGTCTTTCATGGTGCCTCAAAGTTCATCTCGTGTGATCTCATGCCGTTCATTTCGTGATTTCGATGCGACCCGCTTTCTCAGCGATCTTGAAGGCATCGAGTGGAGACGCATCAGTGATTTTTCACATGTCGATGATAAGGTGCACTTTTTCACGTCGTCCATCTTGCAGCTTTATGACAGGCACGCACCATACCGTTCTTTTACGCCACGAAAGAAACGGTCCCCGTGGGTAAATGCGGAGCTTAAAGAGCTTATTAAGGCACGAAATAGGTCGTGGTGCACTTACAGACGTACTAGATGTCTTGACGATCACCTCACTTATAAGCGACTGCGCAATAGAGTGAAAACGGCCTCACGTAACGCGATGACTTCTTTTTATAAGGGTAAATTTTCTGGCTGCTCCAACTCCAGAGAATTATGGAAATGTGTTGATGAGCTGGGCCTTGGTTCCAGAAATAAAGACGCGTTTGTTCTCCCCGAGGATGTAAACGTGTTGAAAAGGCATTTTGCCGGCGACAGTAGCCCTGTCTCCTTACACGATCCCCGCCCTACTGTCAGGATATCACTGGATAACCGCTTTTATTTTCGGCATGTTACTATTTTGGAGGCAATTGAGGCGATCTCGGCCGCTGGCTCTAACGCGCGTGGACCGGATACTATTCCCCTGAAGTATTTGAAAGAGTGTCTGCCTACTATTTTACCAGTGCTATTAAATATATTCGACTGCTCTTTGCAATAGGGAATTTTCCCGTCCTTGTGGAAGGAAGCTGTGGTTCGTCCGTTGCCTAAGAGATAACCACCGAAAGCTCTCAGCGATCTTCGTCCAATCAGCATTTTATGTGCGGCTTCGAAGCTTTTTGAGCACGTGGAGTATAAACAACTTTCGGCCTACATATCGTGTAACAATCTCTTGGATCCACTGCAATCTGGGTTCCGCAAGCGCCATAGTGCTCACATAGCACTCATCAAAATCGTCGTCGATATTCGGTGCGCCGTTGACTGTGAGGAGGTGGTACTTGCTGCGGCTATCGACCTCTCTCGGGCTTTCGATCTCGTGAATGTCTCCCTGTTACTGGACAAACTTCGCGTTCTTGGTTTTTCAGACTCCGCTTGTAATTGGGTGCACTCCTTTTTATCTGACCGGTCGCAGGTAGTAGCCGCACCATCAGGTGAAGTTTCGTCGCCCATCGTTAGGAACCGTGGAGTTCCGCAGGGAACCTTGCACGGACCACCGCTCTTTTCGCTCTTCGTCAACGACGTGCCGGCAGCACTTAAATACTGTGCTTATCATTTATATGCCGATGATCTTACGATCTATTGTCGCGGACCCATAAGGAACGTTCTCGCGGTTATCGATAAGTTGAACTCTGACCTTGCTAATCTATCCTATTGGGCTGCATCTAACGGTCTCGCTGTAAACGCCAGTAAAATCCAGGCGATATGGTTTGGCTCGCGCAATTTTATGAGTAGACTGGGAGATGTCTTTGCCTGATTTATGCCTCGATGGCCAGAGCATCAAGTACTGCGATACTGTCAAGATACTTGGGGTCTATCTTGACAGTACGCTTGCGTGGACCCAATAATGCGCAATGACCTCCCGGAAATGTTTTGCCGCCATCTCGCGACTGCGAAAATGTAGCGATTGTATCCCGCGTGATACTAAACTATTGCTTGTAAAAACGCTGGTATTCTCCTGCCTTGACTATTGCGTCGGATTTTTTTTTAATTTGTTAGCAGAGCTAACCCTTAAGTTCCATAGATACAAAAACGCTGCGCTCCGATTCGTCTCCGGAGCTAGGAAATTTGACCATATCACGCCAGTTTATGAGAAGTTTCAGGTATTGATGTATAGAGAACATTGTGATTTCTTAAGCCTATGCCTTTTAGTCTCCGTTTTGCGCTCCTCGGAGCCGCCATATATTGCAGAGAAACTATTATTCCGATGTATCGAGAAGGCCGGCTCTAGACGTTGTTCTAGCCTGGACCTGGTCATACCCTGGTCGCGTACGACTTGCCACAGTCATTCTTTTACTATCAGAGTGGCGCGTTTGTGGAATGACTTGCCCGTCAGCGTTCGCCAGCTTTATGCGCATCCGTCTTTTAAAAATGTATTGCGAGACCACATGTTGCGCCTAGCCTTTCCATAGTCTTAAGTTTTAGTTATACTTATTTTCTTTTTTGTACATATTTTTTTTTATTTTATAGTTTATTTTATTCTTATTTTATTTTATTTTATTAACTTGCTTGATTGATATTAACTGCTGATACAAGCTAGAAATATACCACGCGAGCTAATTTGCAACGACTAGAGACGCGACACGAGGTGTATGGGTCTGGGTGTGTGAGTGCATTAGCGGACGACTCTTCTACCTAGAGCTGCACTGACGCCAACTTACAGCCAGTACAGCGAGCGCAAACGGCGATCCGCGTATGCGTGTGTGTGTGAGGTTAGCGCGCTATTTACTGTTGCCTTCTCGGTTCGCGATTATTTGTATTTTTCGCGGCCGTTCATTCAAAATGAGCACCGCGAGGGTCAATGGTCGCGCTTGACTGATGCATCACGAGTCTCATCAAAGACTCACGCTGCGGTCAGTCATGGGGACACGTCGCCTCCGATGCTTATCGGTTCGCGAATCTCGCGGCGTGAGAAAAAGGGTTCTCATGCCCGGAGCTCGCTCTCTTCTTCTCTAGCCGCGCCTACATTGGAGCTCCTACGCGCGACCACGCTCGATTCTCTACCGCGTCGCCATGCGGTCTGCCTTATTTCCATTAATCACCCAAAATTACTGTAAGAGTTTTTATTTTACTAATGCAATTTAGTTGAAATTTATAAGTATTGCAATCATTTTTACCATCTAAATCACCCTATCCTCGCGCACTCGGCAGTTCATTCCTCTGCCCGGAATAGCTGACGCGATTTACCGAGTTTTCGGAAGACTTTCTGCACGAGGCAGAAAACCGGCATCGCTCGCAACATTTCGTCCTTCGAGCCGGATTGTGAGTGAGAAAGGTGAGCTTTTGAACTCTTGAAAAATAAGTGAAAAAAGTGCAAAGTGCAGTGCAACCCGAATTGGACTCGTTCCAAGGACGCTCGGTACTTTGAACAAAAAGTGACATTCCGGGTGTTCAGTGCAATGGGTAATTTTCCCCGACATTTCTACGCCTTAGTATAAATCGAGTGGAAAATCCCATAGCCAAAATCAAGGCGAAGGCCGAGGTCGTGGCTATGAGCACATGACATGCAAGCGGCGCTCGCTATTTTATCGGCACGCGCTTGTTGCCGCATCTGCAAAACAGCGCTCAAGTACGCGGGGCTCTGCAAGAGGCGCTACTGCTGGGATCTGCGGTATACGCCGTCAACTCGCCGCGTGGTCGCCGAGTTTCCAACTACAACGAGGATTTCCATCGGCACGGCGATCTTCTCACTGAGTATCGTAGTACTGTGGCTTCTTCACGGGATAGCGTAGAGGTCTACAGCTAAGTATCCTCCGCATACTTGTGGTTCTCGCCTAACTCTTCGCTGCACTCACGCTGACCTCAAAGCCGCAATCCTAACCTCACTTCTAGCGACGCTGCCGGAGTTTGGCTAAGTATAGTGGAGTGTTCTGTGCCTTAGCTATCAAGACTTTTGTAGCTTGAGTAGTTCCATAGTTTTAATAATCTTTAGTCTTCTAGTAGTTAGGATTTAGTTCGTAGAGTATAATTTCTTCTTCTACTGCTACACAGCAAAACTTCGCTGCCAGCGGTCATCTACTAGCTCCTCTCCTGGAGCACATGTTTAGCCCCTTAACTTGCTTGTATTTTGTAATTGCGTTTAGTAGAATTGGTAGCTTTAGTATACACAGTAGATTTCATAGATCAGCATTGGACTGCTACTATAACTCTACAAAACCTTGCTACTAGAGGTTTCCCAGTTTTTACTTGCTTAGGTAATGCAGTATGACGAACAAACGACTATTGAAGCAGTTGTCGGAGGGTCAGCTGAACTGCGACAGCGAAGGTGCTCCAACAGAGGCTCATGCTGCTGGAAGCCAATCGGCTGAAGGTCTCTAATAGGCATTCGGACCTGGAACCTACTGCGGAAGGGCTGAAGGGGGCACCGTATTTCACTGCGGATCTGTACATTGAGTACGAGGTGTCCTACGTCCTCATATAGGCTGAACTGGAGAGAAGAATAAATGTGCTCGGTCATCGACCGGCCATTGCTGAACCCAGGCCCTCTGATCTTGGTTCTTCAGCACTCTCTCGACTTCTCAAGCTGGTACTTCCACACTTTAGCGGAAAACAGCTTGAGCGGGATAATTTCAAGGGGCGTTTCTGCTCCATAGTGAAGGACGTGGCCTCGATATCACCAGTTCTTAAGGTCCAGTACCTACTCTCGTACTTGGAAGGTCCAGCGGCACACTTCACAGTGGCATGGACCAGCTTAATGAAGCGTTACGACAACAGTCGAGTGAGGCAATCAGCTAGAACGAGACGGACGACGATAATTAACGAGACGGCCCGACACTTGACGAACCGTGGTGAATACAACCGCATGCGCGAGACAGAGAGAGAGAGTAGAGAGAAGATAGAGTCGCGCGGCAGCAAGAGAGAGAGAGCGCGAGAAAAGCTCCAAAAAGTAGGTGTAGGAGCAACCGTAGCAAGGAGCTCGAAAAGGAGCGAGCTCTCGGCATTGTTGCGCAAGCCCGCAGAGAGAGCGGTCGCGAGCCGTAGTCGCACTCGCAGAGAATCCGGAAGCTAGAGCCGAAAGCTCACAGCCGCGAGTACGCTCGAAGGAAAGCGCGGTGACCCGCGCGAGATCAAGCGCAGAGCAAAAAGGTGCACCGGGCTGCCGAGAAGAAGGTGCCACGAGACTGCAGCCGAGTCACGGGCAGACGTCAAGGAAGCGGCCAACTGCGCTCGCCGCTATTCCAGAGGGAAAGAGACACAACCGCCATCGGGAGGCCAACCCAAGGGACTGCTCACGCCGCCGAGAGCATCTAGCCGTCGGACGCCGACGACGAAGCTGGGCCACGTTAACTGAAGAAACTCCATCGCGCCGACAAATGTAAGTGCGCTTAATACTGGGGGTCACGAGCGCCACATTTCTCCTCTCTCTCTCAGACTCGGTCTCTCTATTTACAAGCAGGGTTCCGACAGCATCACAGTACTCAGACAGCCCTGCTTAAACTGACTGATGACATACGTCTAGGCATTGATAGGAGAATGGTAACCTTGCTGTTGCTTTTCGACTTCAGCAAGGCTTTTGATACCATCTCTCCTTCGAGGCTGTTGAGCAGATTACGCGATCTCGGGTTCTCGAGGTCCGCACTCCTGTGGATTAAATCGTATTTACAAGGCCGCACTCAGCGCGTGTTATCAAAAAATGGTTGTTCTTCATGGGTTGAAACAAATTTGGGTGTGCCACAGGGGTCGGTCCTCGGTCCTCTGCTCTTCAGTCTCTATGTCAATGACCTCAAAGATCTATTTGATCGTGGGACGGTCAAGCACATTTTATATGCCGATGACCTCCAGGTTTATC
>UELU01137592.1:0-29357 GCA_900490025.1 Megastigmus dorsalis | reverse complement strand
CTTCGGAAGGAAACTCCCCGCGCCCCCGCATTCTATACTCGAATCGTTCGAACTTGTTCCAAAGAGTTGAGTGACCGTAACAAAGAGAAAGAGAGAGACAAAGACAGAGAGAGAGAGAGAGAAAGAGTGCAACGCACTATAATGCAAAACCAGAGCAACGAAGGAATCATTCTCAAATCAAAACAACAAAAAAAGTAGTGTGTATAAAAGTGTGCTAATCTTGGATGCGCGACGCGTGGCAATCTTTAATCTTATAGGATTACGGGTGAACTAGAATTTTCTCGATCCGCGTGTATATTATAAATAGACCGGCATGTGAATTAGATTGATTCGAGGCTGCTGGTGCTGTACATGCAATTTTCACGGGCTGCGCCTACGCGCATAAAATTAATTAAACACTTTATCGCGCGTGTACATACATGTATATGCTGCAACGGAATCCCGTCTTAAGAGTTGAATTTGAAAATCGATCGACGACATTCCGAAGCCTGCACGTATTAACAGGGAATACCTCAAACTTGGCATACACATTCGTCGCTCTATTTTCATTTCGCGCGTGCGAAAGCTAATGCGCTCGGCTCTTCCCGTCTTCTGAAATAACTCGAACCGCGTGCCAGCGTGTATCGCGATAAAAGTGAAAAACACTCGAATTTGAAGAAGATGCAAATGAACGAAAATAGCGCGGCGACTAAGCAGCAGCAACAGCAGCGTCTCGGCTAATACATCCATCTCTCTTACTGCAAATTGTTTTATACGTGCGCCCGGACTCGAACAAGCTTTTTTTCCCCTCTCATATCTTTCTCTCTCTCTCTCTCTCTCTCTCAACATGTGCACTTCGCTCTCTCTCTCTCTGTTTCTCTCGCGTATATGCATCAGCAGCCCTCGCCCCGTCAACGCTGTATACGCTATATACACATACACACACACACAACGTCTGTAAATATGTATTTCCACTTGCAGGAACGGGGCGAGGGTGGAGCGCGACGGTAGTGGTGGTGTCCGCGGGTGTGCGTCGCTCGTACGCGCATTAACGACGAGAAAGGAGACGAGAGAGTAGGCAAAAAGAAAAACAGAAAACCGAGAGAAATGGGAAGGGATACGGGGGAAAGAGAGCCATGCGTTCTAGTCTTCGTGGAATCGTCGAGCCGTCGACCTTATTAAAGGGTGAAAGAGGGGGGAAAGAAAAAAGAGAGAAAACAAAAGCAGCTGCACGAGTCGTAATGATAAAGGACGACGCTCGATATAACGTAAAACGCTAATGAAGTTAGCGTACCTTTACAGTTTTTTTTTTCTCTCTTCCGACGCGATTTGCATTCTTCTTCCGTATAATATATATATATATAGTTATTGGGCGTTTCTTCCAGTGGTGTCGATGGCTCGAACGAGGCCAACGAGAAGAGCTGATTTATTGAGCGGGACAGCTTAGAAGGCTGTGAGATTTAAAAGATTTACGAACACACCGCCAATGTCGGATCGATAACTGGACCGCTGTATTGTTTTCGGTGCTGTGCAGCTTTAATAAATCGCCGATCGTCGGAAATTCCGTATACGCGCGAATCGCAATAGCGCGGGACAACCGGTCTATATCCATCCGACATTGGCGGACTTTTGTATCGCGTATCAAACCAAAAAGAAGCAAAAAAAAAAAAACGACAAAAACAACAAAGAAACAAAAAAAAATAAGAATACGAAACGAAAGCGTCGGCGTTTCTCTCTTTCTCGAATCGTCGAACGTCGGCGACGTGCAAAAAGTCTACATTAATACCTTGTAAATATATCGATAGTACATTGCAATTATATATTATATCGTATATATACATACAAATACTTTTAAGATAACAATACGTATTCGTACATGTATATTTTTTCAATCTCATTCCAATGACGACTGTTTTAATCGTGCGAATGTGTCGGCAGTTCGCGAAGATTATTATTTATCCAAGAGGACAAAATAAAAGGATAAGAAAAATAATGGACACACGGCGACGTTCGGGCGCACACGCCGATATTTAATGTGCCAGTGCGAGCTTGGGGGAATGTGGATACGAAAGCAAAAAAAAATGAAAGAAACGAATAAGAAAAATCATGGAAAACCAAGTCGCGAACGATCGATTTTTTTTGTACAAAAATATGAGAAAAGAGAAAAAAAAATAACGGAACAAAAGGAAAGAGTATGAGAGAGAGAGAGAGAGAAAAAAATAATGGAATCGAGAGGAAGAGGATTGCGAGGCGTACCCCAGTGCGAGACCGTCGAGTCAATCGACGAAGCTGCGACGATCTGTCGATACAATTAAGATTTAAATAAACAAAACAAAAAATGAGTTTTTCGAATCGCAATAGGTAAAACAAAAAAAAAATAAAAACACGTAGAAGTAGATTCGCGATGTGATATGCGTGAATGATATAAACAATGTATTATATTACATATCAATAAAAAGAAGTCTGGTTTACGCGACTTTGCAGACGAAGATGTAAGAAGAATTAAATTAAGAAGATTAAGAATAATGAAATGAAAAATAAAAAACGTAAGATAAACAGACAAAAAAAAATAAGAAATAACAAAATAAATAGAGTAAGAATCTTAGACGACGAGTTAGCGCGTCGCTATTAGGCTCTTTATAATAGCTAGGAGATCGACGATGATTCCACTCGTGTCCTTTTACTTCAGACTTTATATATATACACACATACACCATTTATCGTCTATAAGTTTATTAATTTAATTTATTTATTTTTTTAATTTATTTAATTTATTTGTAAAGAAAGCCATGATTTATTATATTTATTGATGAACGGAGATGAGGCGAGAAATAAAATGTCAATGATTTGAAACAGATATGTTTGCTATTGTGATTGTTGAAAAACAAAACGTAGTCTTATAACGAACGACAAAGCAAGAAGTTGTTTTTTCGAATGCCGATATATGCTTTTTTTTACGTTCGGTGGAAGAGCTAAAGGATCTCAGCCTTGTAAAGTGACACTAGATGTTGACTAGTCAGAAAACAAAAATCTTGTATGCGTCTTTAATATAGTAAATACGCAATATTCATTTTCAACTTTCATTTTTAAGTATTAACAATATCGAAGAACGTTAGTGTCATACAACGAGCGCCTTAAACTACGCAAACCAAAAAAAAAGAAAAAAAAAAGAACAGTTTAACTCTGCAGTTTATTGGTTATGAATCTAACGTTACTAAAAAAATAAAGAATGAATAAAACACAACTGATGGATCAATAATGGAGAAGTATACAATGTGACCACCTTAAGACCAATTGAAGTACCTAACTATTATGACGATGTGAAAGGGATGTCTTTACCTTTACCTTTTTCTTTTCACTTCGTTGCCTGATTAACAGATTATGAAATTGTGGTGTTGACAGCTCGTTAACAATTACTATCTGCCTATTAAAATTTAATTAAGAAAACTGATCTATTGTACGAACCCAATCCCAACACACATTCCATCTCTTCCTACATATATATTATATAGATTGTTCTCATTTTAGTTATCTATACATAGACTTAAATATTACTTCTTTGACTAGCTGTAATTTTATTATACGTTTCGATAGTAAACTAAAAGTAATAATACCTTATTTATAAAGACTAGTTGAGTTTATTATCTTACATTATATATTATACATAATAATTATACTTTTTAGTAGTACAAGTGTTATACCTACATAACAGTTTTTTTTTTTAATATCCGCTCAGTTTGATAATTTACATAATTGATTAATATTGTTGTCCTGCTTTTATTATATATACCGAGAGAAAAAGATTACTTTTGATTCCTTTACATATACTTTGTGATTATTTGTATACACTTGATTTATCATCCGAGCAAGCTCTGCACGATTTAGTTCGATTAATTCAACTCTCCTGTGCAAAATCGTCGACCACCGTCAATGTCATCAGTCAAGGTACGTATGGGTAAGGTAATTTTATGATTGTAGATCAAGTACTTATACAGAAACTTGTCAGAGTAAAAATAGTTTCTCTAGTAAAAAGTCACCTTCAGTCTTTTGTATAAATTTATATATGAAAACTTTAACTTTAGTGTTTGCAAATTTACAGAATAAAGTTTTTTATTTATTGAAATGAAAATGTTGTTTTTCAACCTTGTCACATCGAACCGATTATTTCTTTTTTTCTCCATGTAAGCTGTATATCGGACGGAGTGGCTGAACATTTGAATTTCAAAATTAACTTTCAATCTTAACATTCAAGTATTGCGAGCTTATAAGACTTGTGAATCGGGCTACTGTTTTAATGAAGCTTTCCGGGTAAATTAGAATTTAATTTTGCCAAGAACAGAGTTCTATTGTCTTTTTTTTTTCACTGAAATAGGCAATTTTTTTTATTTTTAATTAGACGATATAGCCTGGAAAAGGGTAGCAAAGTTCTGTCTAAATTTATAAATTAAGCATTTAAAATATCTTTAAAGTAGTTCACCAGGTAATACCATTTATTAAAATTTCGATTAGATTTTTTCTTTTGGTTAATTTAACTGTACTATATATGTGCTCGCAAGATTAACATTCGTTACGATACAAAAAAATGAAAATAGAGTAAGTTTCATTTCTAACATACAGATATCTCGAGTTCGTAACAGAGAGACATTATAATTGATTATAAAAAAATGCTATAATACACGATATGCTGAATCTGTTTTATTATTATAATCATATCTATATCATAGTTCAGTCTATATATACATTTTTGGCATCCTTTATCCTATTTATTTATATTTTAGTGCTTTTATGGTGCATAATTAATGATTTTATTTAAAAAAAAAAAAAAAAAAAAAACTAGGCTATTATATGATAATTTATAAAATTAAGACAAACTTTTTTATCCTAGCGCACCGGCGAACATTTGCCATTCGAAAACATTACCAAACAATATTATTGATCAGCACATGAAATACGAACGCTGCAATAAACAGTCAAAAAGTAACAATTCATTTTTAATCTTTCAACCGAAATTTTCTTCCGAATTACAGCAGAATCAAACGTTCTTTTATTTAAATAACAAATGTACATATAGCATCCCTATGTGAAACTTGGAAAATTGAAAAAACTCGCTTTCTCAAATGGATCGAGATCCTCCCGACTTGCACGGAGCGACAAAAATTTGGAAAAGCGTACATACTTTTCAACGCGGCTCATACATAGCGAGCACCACTATATAACCTATATACTACATGCACATGCTATCGCATCGCGCTTAAAGATCACAACGGATTGTGTATGTAGACAGCGAGTTTGGCTGCAGTGCATCGGCCCATCGCTTCGGTCCAGGAAATGATAAGGGAGAGGAAAATAAAGCATCGAGCGCGAGAAGCTCGTTCGCTCGCGTCTGATGTCCTGAAAGATTAAAATCATCCACCTCCTCCCATGTACGGGTCTCTTACCTCCGTACCCATACATTCACGCGATCTATATATGCACTATACATATATATATATATATATATATACATCTATAAAGTCCTGTGGGAGCTTGCGAGTATATAGAGGAAGAAAGAAGATGCCCCGGAGGTCCACATTCGCCTGCATAATGCAAGACGCAGCTTTGCCTATTGAATATTTCAGGACCTGAGCTCGGCGCGGAGAGCTGCTCGTAAAACTTTTTCTCTTCTCTCTCTTTGGGAATTACGGTAACATATTTTTCCGGGCTAGACTTCCCGAAATTGTTTAGGTATAGATTATGAGAGGGGGACGCCTGTCTGGATATGTATTTTTTACCGAATCTCTTCTTTGGGGGGATGGTTCTGTTGTATTTACGGAAGATAAGCTCCTGTTTGATCGTAGAGATATTATGGGTAGCGTATACTGGATTCTATTTGTGAACTGATAGTATAGATATATATATATATAGGCTCCATTTTTATTTTTATTTTTTATTTTAATTTTCATTTTTATTATTTATAGGCTCCATTTTTATTTTAATTCCAACTTGATTGGCTCGAGATTGAAAATGACCTTATTTTACAAATGTTCAAGTGGAACATTATCTTACGCATTAAGAATGTTCCGTTTATAAAGTATATTTTTTATTAATTTTCCCAATTTGTGGCATTTAAAAGTTAATAACAAAGCTTCGGCAGCTGTAATAACTATATAAACAATGCAATGATCTTTTAAGTATAAAATAGAACCCGGTTGAAAATATCCACATGGATTTTACATGGTCATTTTCAACCGGGAAGTCGTTGAGTAGATAATCAATTCAAAAATTCACGTGCAGTTCTTACAAGATCATTGTTTTGTTAATTCAGTTACATTCATGAAACCTTTTGTAAAATTATCTTGAATACTTATTACAAATGGCGCAAATTTGTCATTAACTTTTAAATTGGTTAAATAGCAAAAATTAATCAAAATAGTCTTTGAACGGTAGATGGCGCATCAATTGCACTGCGGGGGATTCGTTAAGTATAGATGATTGTTTTATTACTGAAATAAGATAAAAATGGATAATAAATCAAAATGAATCATATATTATAAATTCCTTAAAGTTTCACGCTAACATTAATTTCAACTTGACCTAAGTAACATATACGCTTTAGGTGATTATTACATAATCAACTCTTCAGTTAAAACGTTTCAAAACAAATATTTAGAAAAAATTGTTGCACACGCACGTCTTCCAACAGACAAAATGTATTAGTACTACGTTTTCCTAATTTCTCTTTTAATTATAAAAATAAAATTTTAGATAAAAAATCTTGACATTCTAATCCCTGCAAATAACTGTATACTTATACTAAATATAATTTTTACGTTCGTTATAAAATCTCTTGCGTCAATAAACACAGTATGTTATAAATCAGTTCAAACTAAGTAAGCATCAACTATGTAATATAATGTTTATTAACTTAATCTTTTATTTAATATTTATATTAAGATTCAATAGCTTTAAAGTTCGGACGACGCATCGATCCCATACAGTTTTTCTAAATTAAAAATATAAAAAAAATAGAACCCAGCACAAAGCACTGTATCAAAAAGTCTAACACTAACCTCATAATTAGTCTTAAGCTGATTGAAGCTGACTTTATTGCTCTCGAAGTACTTCCAAAAATAAAATTTAGGTGGTCTGCAAGACATCTTTGCAAATAAAAAAATAAAAACAACGAGAAAATTAATCAAAATTGAATAATGATCGGCAATAAAGTTGATCGTCGTCAAAGCCTCGTACGGGGATGCGCTTGCATTTGTCGAGGCGATTAGCGCCAAATTCGCGCGTATGATAATGGTATATATTTCGTGAAATTCGAGACCGTCAACAGTATAAGTATAACTTGTTAACTTTTGCTATCTATATATGTATATACATGCATACAGATTGTCTGAGTGATCGAACGATCGGCGCTTGCATTCGGTGTCTGTTTTACGAATTAATTTGAGAGTCACTGCGAGGCTCTGGCCAAGGTAGGAACGTGGCAATCAAGCAAAATCAGATAGACTTAATCGCGCAGACATCGCACGATCTTTCTATTCTCTTTCTCTCTCTCTCTCTCTCTCTCTCTCTCTCTCTCTCTCTCTCACGAGTCACGTATATAGCACCGCCGAAGCTACACACGCGTGTCTTTTATATCGGTAAACTGCTTGCCCCCCCCGGGTACAACTAGTACTTTTCTTCTTTTTTTCTCTATTTTAACTAACTGTTGCGTATTCGCTATACTCGTGAAACGTTTGCTCGCGGTGGTAAAGCTACCACAATACTTAACTGTTATTTGAGTTGAAACAAGCTCGAGAGAGTACAATGTGACGATAAGCATCTTCGAATTTTTATGTCGATTCACGATGAATTACGCGATAGCATCAGGTAGCTAAAATTGAATAAATCGCAGCAGTCGCGGATACCTAAATTAACATTTTTCTTTTATCACCGCTTTCTTTTAACAAAGAAGAAAAAAAGAGGCAAACAATGTTGCATGAGAAATAAGTATAGCTGATTAATATTTTAATCAGTTAGAAAGAGAAACAGAAAGAGAGATGTGCGACTAATAATTAGCCCTGCGCTCGTGCTTCTAGAAACAAAACGAGAAAAATAAAAAATGAAAATTAAGGCAAAGGTCAATCCTTTAAATTTTGTAAAGTGATAAACTTTACGTATAAAAGTGACAAAGTGAAAGCTAGGAATTTCCGTGGTTTTGTCTCGGATACAACTGGTAAGTATTTTTCGCTTATAGGCACATCTCGCGCAAACAAAACGCTTTAAGGTTGTGTTGCCGTATACTTGCAGTTACTCAGTGCCCTCCGGGCTCCCTGAGAACTAACTGATATAGCCACGCGCACGTAAACGTACACGATATACACAACATTAAAATTTTTGTTTGTGTAATTTATGCGCATAGCGTTTATATTATTATTAACGAATGCGAATCAGGCCTACGGCGTACTGAGCTGCACAAATTTATATACGATATATACGACGCCGCGCACACATATATAAATACATTATGCATCGAATCCGTACGCCGTACGCGTGTGTAAGTAGACGAGTGTCGAAGCTTTTCTAGTTTTCTGGCTGCTGGCAGCGCTCTGAAACACTGAAACGAACACGCATCCAGCGCGGCGGAGTTGCCACGGGAAAAAAAATCGTGTTGTCATGCTGTCGCCGCTCGTCTGTTGTGACAGACTAACCGACCACTCGTCTCTTGCGATTTTCTTCCCAACGCATCGGTAGTAACTTTATTACCTACCTCTCTGCTAAGAGATTCCATTTTGAGAAAAAAAACAAAAAAAACGAAAGGAGGAAGTGCCGTGCGAGAGATTAAAAAAAGACGAGACTGTAATGCGTCCACGGCGGAGAAAGAGCGGAGGAGCAAAAGTCGAGGCCGAGAGCAGCTCGGCGAGAAAGTGAAAGTGAGAGAGCGAGAGAGAAAACGCGTGCAGGTGGTATACTGCGAGTATAAGAGAGAGAGAGAGAGAGAGAGAGAGAGAGAGAAGAGTTGCGGGAGAGTCTGGTCTGGAGTATACCTTGGCCCCACAAACACCTAACCTAAAAATAAAGCTCTCTCATTCGGGATTCGACTCTGCATTCGCCACCACCACCACCACTACCACTGAACTTCCCTCTTTTGTCGCGGTCTCGACTCTCGGCTCGCGGAGGTGTCGTGTGCGCGCGATCCATCAGTTGTCCTCGCCGTGTGTGCGATAGATCTGCCTGCCTGCAAATTTCTTTTTTTTTCCGTGAAAAGAAGGCAGAGAAACGGAGAGAGAGAGAGAGAGAATATAGAGACGCTCGTTGTGCTCTTTATTTACAGAGGATATGCTACCCGGGTGTCTTGTGGCCGCGAACCTCGGCGAATGACATAATCGTCGTTTAGTCAAGGCTCGGACGACCGAATTATCCATCGCGTTATGGAGTATCTAATGCCGCAGAGCGAGACCTGGAGCGGTGAGCAGGAGGAGCTGCAGCAGCAGACCAAAAGCATCGACGAGGACAAACAGCTGCAGAGCAACAGCACTGGAGATGTATCAACTGGACCCAAGACCTGGAACGAGCTCAGAGGTGTTGTCAGTGATCTGCGAAGGAGGATGTCTGGCATGTCTGCTGGCTCGGTGCCTGGATCCATCACCTTCAGGTCTTTACCTGATGGAAGGTAAAATTTATGGATGCATACAGCATTTGGCTTTTTCCATTCAACATTTGAGCTTTGTTTCGAGTTTGCCTTGTGTGTATATTTTAAGAACCACTTTCTGAGTCATGCAAAAAATATTTTTGTATAGTCAAAAGGTAAACTTGGTAATTGTCGTTAAAATACAATGATATCGTTTACTAGATGATGAATTGTTTTTTTTTTATTGTGTTATTGTTATTTTATATAGGTATTTGATTAAATATTATAGTATCTTCTTTTAATGCAATAATGAGAACATAAAATACAGTTAACCATCTGTTGACCTGATTTATAAAACATTTCAGCTTAACCTTTTTAATATTTTCTTAAATTTCAATTAAGAGTACATTTAAACAACTAATTATTTTGAAATTTCAATTGAAATAATATTTGATGTAACATTTCTAGAAATTAGACAAAGAATTATTTTAATAAATTTTGATTTTACATTAATAGTGATAGAACAATGTTATGATACTGACTATTTATTATTTTCAGGATAAGAATATATTTTTTAAGTACACCAAGTAACGGTTGGGAAACTACTTTGTTATACGTAGATGTAGCTCATTCGGATCATGCGAATGGTTATCGTTTACAATGGCAGCCTGTTATAGAAGCTAACTTTCAAAGGTGTGTATCATTATTATATTATAGTCATGAAACTGTGTGTTTTCTGAGTCTCTGATTGTTTTAGTATTTCCAGTGCCAATCAATTGTCCAAGGAAGAACAATTGCTTTGGGAGAGGAAAAGACTGGCAACATGGGGTATCACAAGTTATGAAATCCATGCTGAAAGTGGAAAATTAGTCTTTCCAGCAGCGAGTAGCCTTTATCAGTGTGTAGATACTGGTTTTATGGTAAATGAAATTACAATGCTTATATTCTTTAAAATAAAATTTAATTACATATGCTTTTTTTGCAATGGCTAACATTTTTATTTTAGCTTTCTTAAAATAATAAGGATTAGCTTCATATTTATTTATATTTTTATGGTTCTATTTTTAGTCTCTCCCTCCCTTTTTACATTATTACGTAATATTTAAATCAGTAATTTCAAATACAATAAAAATCTTAAAAATTTAAACTTAGAATAATTTTTTTTCTGTAGAAGCTAGAGAACTTTTAAGCATAAGAGGTCTAAACATTACACTTGGTGAAAGTTATATTATATAAATTTATTGAATTATTAAGAAGAAGAGACTTTAATTAAACATAAATATAAAATTTTGTGCATGTATATTAAAAGCACCCAGGTATTACTCATGTCCATAAAGAAATGCATAAAGTTTCATTTATATATTTACAGCCTGGACCATTGTTTCCATCAGAGTTAAGAATGTCTACATCTGGTGCTAAATTATGTCCTCAAATTTGTCCATGGAATCATGCCTTAGTTGCTCATACATGTGCTGGAGACATTCATTTATCTCACAGCATCACAGGATCCTCAGTGCGATTAACACATGCGAGAAAAGGTGGTAGAAGTTTAGCTGAAGATCCTTTAAGTGCAGGGACCCCATCTTATGTTATGCAAGAAGAATTTGCGAGGTATACATTAGAGTAATATTTTAAAATTTTTGCAATGTAAAATTCAACAAATTCAGTATAATATATTTTTTAACAGATACATAGGTTATTGGTGGCAACCTAAGTCTGCTGATGGAATATATAGGATAGTTTATGAGGAAGTGGACGAGAGTGACGTTAAAATATTTTGTTTCCCGTCTTCAGGCAACTCTCACGATGTTGATGAATTTCGATTTCCCAGAGCAGGAACAAACAACGCGAGAAGTAATTTAAAACTAGTGCAATTCAGGGTAACAGAGACTTCACAAATTATTGATGTAGAGACTCTTGAACTGCAGTATCCATTGCACATAATGTTTCCCTGGATGGAATACATGGTCAGAGCTGGATGGATGCGAGACGGTCGACAGTATGCAATTTTCAAAAATAATATTAATAGTTTAAAAATTTTGGATTTTTAAATTTTTATATACCTGTATATTATTTTCTCAGTGTTTGGGCTCAATTATTAGACAGGCAGCAGCAAAGACTGGAGCTTGTTTTACTATCAGTGGATAATTTCTGTGAGCCACCACCAAATGTGTATAATTCAGAAAATCATTTTAGTCCGTCTTCGGCAAGTGTGCAGGTGATTTATTCCGAAACAAGTTCCCTTTGGATAAACGTTAATGATTTACTTTACTTCTTACCATCTGAAGATCCGACAGAAGTAAAATTCATTTGGGGAAGCGAAGAAACTAATTATAAACATCTGTATCTTGTCACATCCAGTATAGCTGGTAAATTAAAAGCACTAATGAGATAGTCAGAAATTTAAATAATGCATAGTCAATGAAAAAAAATTTTATTCACAGGTACTGGCAACGGAGTTGAAGAATCTTTAGACCGTATGGACAGTGTATTTTTACAACCACGAATTATATCAAAAGTTGCTTTAACACAGGGGGATTGGGAAGTGCTTGGTAGAGAATTATGGGTTGATGAGACTAATTCTATTGTTTATTTTATTGGATTGAAAGAGGGCCCTCTGGAGCAACACGTTTATGCTGTATCTCTTCACCGTCCATTAGAAATTAGATTACTTACGAGACCTGGCTACAGTTATAACAATGTATATTTTAATAAAGAATGTACAATGATGGTAACTGTTTATAGTTCGATAAAAACGTTACCTGCATGCCAAGTAAGTTTAGATTATTTCTTAGGCTCTTGTTGACTGTTTAAAGACTAAAATAAGCCCAAAAAGTATTCCTCGCTTCTTTTATTATATTGTTATCATTTAATTTTCAAGGTATTTCGAATATCGCAATCTGATTGGACAGTAGAAAATATATCTCTTACACCTGTTGGATATCTACTTGAACCCTCGACACCTGAATCCGAAATCTTCGCACCAGAAATTTTCACGCACAAGATCGTATCGGGAGATACTATATATTCAATGATTTTCAAACCGCATAATTTTAAACCTGGAACGAAATACCCTACTATTTTAAATGTTTATGGAGGACCCGAAGTACAATTAGTATCTAACACATTCAAGGTATTTATGAATAAGCTTCTGTAAACACTTATATACCAACTTTAATTTCTAAATTACATAGCCACAATTCAGTATTTTAAAACATTAATTTTAATGATAATATAAAGGAAAAAGAAATTTTAGAAAAGTAATTTTAAAAAATCTAAAGAAAATCACTTGAACATTAAATTTTACAATGAAAAGTTATATTTTTTTGAAAAAGCCTAAGTTGGTTAATGAACTTTTAGGGAATGAGGCATTTAAGAATGCACATGCTTGCAGCGCAAGGTTACTGCGTGGTATCAATTGATTCGCGAGGTTCTCATCACAGAGGGCAATTGTTTGAAAGTCATGTGCAACGAAAAATGGGCACTGTTGAGTTGGATGATCAAGTTGAAGTACTCAGATGGTTAGCGGAAACAACTGGTTACATAGATATGGATCGTGTTGCTATTCATGGCTGGTCATACGGTGGTTATTTATGCCTCATGGGTCTAATTCAATATCCTGATGTGTTCAAGGTTATTATTAACATTCTTTAACCGAAAATATTTCAGACGCTTGTCAATGAAATAAATTTGTTATTCTAAAAATAATTGTATTCTCAAATTTCTATTTTCTCAAATGACAAAATTACAGGTGGCTATTGCTGGTGCTCCAGTAACTTCTTGGTATTATTATGACACGGGTTATACAGAGCGATACATGGATCTACCTCAAAATAACATGCATGGTTATGTAAATGGCTCTGTGTTGAACTACGTAAGCAAATTTCCTGACGAAGAAAATCGACTGCTTATAATACATGGATTGATAGATGAGAATGTACATTTCTTTCACACCAGTCAATTGATAAATGCTCTTGTTAAGACTGGCAAACCGTATCAGTTGCAAGTCTATCCCAAGGAGAGGCATAGTCTTCGGAGCTTAGATGCTAGCAAGCATTACGAGACAACTCTGCTTTCATTTTTACAAAATCACTTGTAAATCTGCTTTACTGAATTGTACTATTTAGGTGATCTTGAATTTGTAAGTTGTCAGATGAAGAGGAGGACAAAGTGATGCAAAGCAACGCAAGTGACTGCCGATATTTTATGTACATAGAATTTAAATGTTAAAACGTTTATCTTTTACGTTTCTTCTATTGCGTTGCTACTGTCGAAAAGGGCGATCGATAGCTTCTAATCCAAGACGAGATTTTTTAAAAGACTTAACAGTATTACATACATAGATGCGTATAACTTATATGCAGATTTTGCTACAGCAATGCAGACTTACATATTTTTGCAGCCTTCTGCTGTATTAATAATCTTAACAAGACTTTTAGCCCTGAGCCATTAAGAATTTCTAAGAATGTGAAGAATTTTCTCGTCGATTTCTATCCATGCATGGTGGTTGGAAAAAAAAAATTTTATATTCGATATGTAAATTGTTTAATGACGGAGATAGGCCCTAACTAATTATTCTATCATTGAAATTTGTAAAAATAAGCCAGTTGGTTTTTAACAATAATGGACAATACTCGCAATCCCTTTGTATAATATATTTACACATAGAAATGAACAATTACAGTCATACCAGGACTTTTTTATGACTTTCCAGTTGTACTTATTTGCAATTTATTATGTAAACATACTCGCGCGGCCCGATTGTTTATATTATTTTTATTTTAATTAAAATTAGTACATGCATAATTGCAAGTGACTATTTGTATCTTTTATGATAATTATGATTCAAGAATAAACTATATTTTGTGGGAGTGACAAGTGATTGTTGCAAATTTTGCAATTGACAAATCTTATACTGGTTGATTAGTGCATGATTTACAATTAATAAATTCACTATTTTATGAACTGCCTAGTTATTTAAATGTATTAGAAATCCTTTCATCATATTATGCATAAGATTAAAGTTAAAAATATAACATTTCAAAATTTTGGCGATAAAGATTTTATTATACAGTCTTCACAAATAGATGTATATTATATATTTACACTACAATTAATTTTTAGACATAAATGTTGTTTTTGTCTTTCTATTCATAAACTTATAAAGGTAAAGAATACGCTTTTGTAATTCGCTCCATTTTGTGGGTCTAGCAATAGGATAAATTCCCCTTGCCAGCATTTTTCTCTTTCTTAATAAAACGTGAAATTCCTCGCCATTTACACCTCTAAGCCAACTGGGAACATTGTACATTATCTTTGTAAGTTTGAGGTCTTCATTTCCCAGAATGTCAATGTAATCATTTATTCCGAACAATGCCTTTTTATCAGTCCAAGCATCTTTAGGGCGATATATAGGCATTTGCTTTACTACTTTATCACCACCAGTATGAGCTAAAACTCCTTTTATATCAATTGGATCTTCATAACCATAATTTCTCAGATATTTTTTTTTATTAGCATGATATCGAAAGCGAACTGTTGTTACTTGTGGAACCCATGCTTTTATTGCAGTTGTTATAAAGTTAGTTAGATTGGACATTGGTGAAAATCTAAAAAATATAATCCTTTGTTCAATAATGTAGATTTACTTATAATTATATTATCAACAAGGCTTTTAAACTGTCAATAATATAATGAAATAAAATATCAATTACTTTCATTTTTCAATACTTACTATTTATCACTTGAATTCTGCATAAACTATTATTTGTTTCTCGTACTTTGTGTGAAATGTCTTGTTTATTAATAAATACTTTTCTAATAAAAATCCTTAAAAAGCTCAACTTATGTAAAATTATACTTTCGTAAAGATTTCACTTGAATATTCTATAGGTTATGGCTGAGCTGCTTTTGCGGCTCATCCTGATTTCCTGAAACTTTCTGAAATAGAAGTGACTTGAATATAGCCATCTAATTGTGATACGGCAGTAGATCACGATGGCGGGCTGATTTGAATTTTAATTCTCACTCTATAGGCTTTCAGTATCGCCTGATTGGTTTCGCTAATCATGCACGATTGTTGATGATCGCATTATGTCGTAACATAAATAGATAACACAAGGAAGAAGAAATTCTAAACAAAAAAGTTGCGTCAAGTACCTATCTAATTCTAAATCAAGATACGTTTCTATATATATTCGTCTTTGTTATCTGTCTGGGTCTTGGGTCTTTTAGTTCTAATTTTCTCCACTTACTCACTTTTATAACGTACTTTGTGGCGCCACATCGTTTAACATAGCGAATTGAGAACTGTCAGCTTTAGTAGGTGCATTGTATTTGTATACAAAAATCAACACGTGCACGCGTGAATATTTTAAAAGAAAATATTAGTAATCTATATAGAGATTATAGTTCACAAACGTTCATTAAAATTGCTCTTTATTGTATTGTTAAATAGTTTTGTATTAAATGTAGTATTAACGTTTTTGTAATGTTTAAATTATTATTTTTGTACTAAATTTATCATTTAAGAAATTCTTGTGAGTTAAAATGAGTAGCCAAGAAGAAACAAAATTAATAGAGTGCCCAGTTTGTTCTAAACAGTTTTCTACCAGTATCATTGAGAATCATGTTTCTAAATGTCTTTTCTTGAACGAATCATCAAATAGCAGTGAAGTAGCATCAAGAAGATCTTCATCGTTCTCCAAAGATGCTCCAGTTACAAAAAAATCAAAGCAAGATAATGAAAGTCATACCAATTTTATAGATTCCTCTGATTTGAATAGTCAAAAAAAAACAGAAAATAAATTGCAGCCATCATTTAAGAATACAGTAATGGTTTTTATTTTTAAATATCAGTAAAATATTGATAAGCTGAGATTATATTTTAAATATCCAGTTTATTTTTCAGGGTTCATCTAATAATGATAGAGATTCAAAGCAAAAAGAATCAGCTCCTCTTGCTGAAAAAATGAGACCAAGTGATATACTATCATACATAGGTCAAACACACATTCTTGGACCTCAGAGTATGTTATATCAATTATTGCGTAAAACAGAAATACCAAATATAATTTTATGGGGCCCTCCTGGATGTGGAAAGGTAAATTTGTTTACTTTTCTCAAATAACTAATTAAGTTTACAAATAATTATAGTTAATTTGCAAATAATTTATTTATCAGACATCACTGGCTAATGTTATATCAAACATATGTAAGCACTGTCCTGGAAGGAAATATCGTTTTGTTAAACTGTCTGCGACAATGTCAGGTGTGAATGAAGTGAAGGAAGCAATAACTATTGCCTCTAATGAATTGAAATTTGGATGCCATACTGTTATGTTCATAGATGAAATACACAGGTTTAATAAAACACAGCAAGATACCTTTTTACCACATATTGAATCTGGCACTATCACATTAATTGGAGCTACTACTGAAAATCCATCTTTCAGTCTAAACTCTGCACTTTTAAGTAGATGTCGTGTTCTAGTGCTAGAGAAACTTAATATTGAAAATTTAATAACAATTCTTGAAAATGCTGTAAGGACTTTAAGGGGTTCTATATGTGAATCACTCAAGGAGGTAGTACACTTCATGTACATTTTATGCATCATAAATTGTATTAGTAAATTATATATAAATAATCTATATACTTTTAATATTAAGGAATTAGACTTATTCATATTTTAATTGTTTTAGTATTGAAATTAGTACTTTCTAAATAATTAATATATTTTCAGGCACACTTAAAATCTTCCAAAGCTCATTCTCAGAGTAATTTTTATATAGATAAGGAAACAATAAAATGGTTGGCAGAAACTTCAGATGGAGATGCTCGCATTGCTCTTGGAGGATTAGAATTAGCTATTCAATCTAAAGTTTCTAATGATGACACAGCTTCAAATGATGAATTAAATTTAATTTCAATTGATGACATTAAAGAAAGTCTTAAAAAAACGCACATGTTATATGACAGAAAAGGTGATCAGCATTATGATATTATTTCTGCACTTCATAAATCTGTCAGAGCAAGTGATGAAAATGCTTCATTATATTGGCTGACAAGAATGATGGCTGGAGGTGAAGATCCTGTCTACATTGCTAGAAGATTAGTTCGTATGGCAAGTGAAGATATCGGTTTAGCTGATCCAAAAGCTCTTGGTAAATATGACATTTCAAATAAATAAAATACTGTTTGAAAAATGCACATTTTTTATAAAATTATAATTAGGGATGGCAGTTCACACAATGCATGCATGTAAAATGTTGGGCATGCCTGAATGTGATGTATTGCTAGCCCAGTGCACAACATATTTAGCCAGAGCACCTAAGTCTCGCCTTATGGAAGATGCACTTAGAGCAGCTCAGAGTTTGGTATCAAATTATAAAGGTGCCCAACCTTCAGTGCCCCTTCATTTGAGAAATGCTCCTACAAAATTGATGGGACAACTTGGTAATTGTTTTGTTTAAATTTGATATCAATAAAATGAAACAGGGAACTAATGAATTATTAAAATATTATAGGATATGGAAAAGGGTATAACATGTTAAGTAAGGATAAGTCTGGACTAACTTACTTACCAGAAGAAATTGAAAATGCTGATTTTTTCAGTGAAGAGTAAATTTATTATTTTATATTTTTAACTGTAAATAATTTTAAGTTTTTTACCAAGATTCAAAACGTTTGAATTTAGTTAAAAATAAAATATTTCTTAAACTACTAAGAGAACATTCGTTACCAAATAATAAAGCTTTACAACCAACAATTCGTTTGATCATTGAATCATTTGAATACCTGAATTTACATTAAATTCTATTCACAATTCGCAGTGAGTCTATATATAGAATTTATTTAATATCTTGAAAATAAATTCAAAGAATGTTTATAAATTTTTTCAGGTGCTAACAGTTTTTTCAGAAAAGGTATCTCTAGTTTTATAAATTTCAATAAATGCATGAATTACCGGGTTCACAGAAGGTCAAAAATGTGTTTTATAAAAAATTATTTATTTTTTGACATTTTATGTATATATGTACATATTACAATTTACATAATTACGAAGAAGTAAAAGCGTTGAAAATTATTATTATGTTACTTCGTACGAGAAGTTCGTTTTATCGCACGCGAAAAAACGAGCATGCGTTAAATTGAGTTCCTTACAATTTTCGTAACAAAAAACGGTTTTATACATGAATGACAAATAGATTTCACCCTCGCATGAAATTTTCACACTCGATTCGCTCGTGCAAACCTTCACGCGAAGGTAGAATCACTATATTGTTTTAGTATCAAAATGTACAATTCACTTTTGGATCTTTATAATTGTAAATGTATTTTAAAAAAATTATAGAAAGATTTTTTTATTGCAGATAGCTTAATTTTTAAAAGTGATTGTATTGTAATAACTATCAAAATTACTAACAAAATATATTATATACTGCCAAAAATCTGCGAGCAAATTTAACACCTTTGAGGCAATAATTTTCAGCCAGGAATTACGACCTAGCTCAATGACTCCCAAATAATATTAATCCAGAAATTTACAAATAAGTTACTCTGAGGTGATAATTCTAGATCAGAAATCCGAGACCCATTGATGAACAATTTCAAGCTTTAAAATTGATGTAACTCAGAGTATATGTGAAAATTTACAAAATATCGTTGAATGCTTAATTGATAATAATTCTACTATACCATCAATTACAGTTAGGAATTAAGATTAGACAGTCTTACTGCAAGAGAGCGAAATTCTTCGTAAAATTGAAAAAATATTTCAACTCCTTGCGTATAAAAATGTATTAACTCATCGAAATTACACGCATTTCTCATCTAACTTATACCCAGGAGAGTTAAACAACTGCTCTAGAAAACTATTGTAAACTATGTTATCTATACTTTGAGTTTCAAGCTGAATGTTTTGAAACGTTTCATTGTGACAATGCAATATCCAGTACTCAACTTTAACGCTACCGGACTTTTTTTATCTGAAAAAGTGTAATATTGTTATTTATCATCATATAAGTGCGACCCAATGGTTAAATTATACGTGGATTTATAAGGATATATGACTGATCACCTTATAATTACTGTACAAAGTGGATAAATTATCTAAAGTCTTTTAATTCGTCCCATCAGGATGTGCACGGCCTACTACTTTAGGTACTTTTTTATTAGTAGAATCCTCCAATTCTTTAGGCTTATAGTAATGTGGTGCAACTTCTAAAAGCCATTTTGACTCGATTTCTGTAACCTAGGAAAATCGAAAAATAGAAAAATCAATATTAAATAATCTTACCATTTTCTTTTAATAAACTTAATTACTTAATACTAACCTGGCGCATAAACTCTTTCGTGGTAAATACAAGTTCATGATACAGGACCCATCTTGGTAATTCTTGGAAAAGTGCACTATTAGGGTGTACTGATACAGTTTGATTGTGTTTTGCGGTTTTATAGTGTCCTCCTTTTGATAATCTAGCAACGTGATAAAAGTAGCCGGCAGTAATTGCCTGAAAAACAAAAAAAAAATTAATTTCTGAAGAAAATCGCTTTTTAAAATTCATCATTAATTATTTCAAAAAATATCACGTCATTAGTATCTTACTTTTCTTATATTCACAGTTTCAGTCAAACCCGATACAAGATCCATTTCCACACGCTGCATTAGCCCAACTAACTGTTCCCTTACATCTCTAGCTCTTTTCATTGATCTAAAAAGCAAAATTAGTATCAATGTATATATAATCTATTTGAAAACGATAACTGTAGTTAGGTATAATAAATTACTTGTGCTGAATATAATTTTCGTAACACCAATGTGTACTAAAATCACTTTGTTGCCATTGATTGTAAACGTTGAGTAAAACAAGGTGATCTCCACCTGGTATATTAAAGTTTTTACGTGCAGCATCTGCATGAATAATTTTATCTTTAGGCCTATAAAATATGGCACCATTTACAGACAACATAGCAGCAATTGTAGATATTTCTTCAGAGCAGCGATATTTTTCACTTGCCAGTAACATTTTGGCCATCATTGGATCTACTGGAAATTCAGCCATTCTTCTTCCGAGTTTTGTCAATTCACCGCGATGATTAAGTGCACCCAAAGCATAAAGTTGTTCTAATGCTAATACTAATGTTTCATGAGGTGGAGGATCCAAAAAATCAAAGTGAACTAAATCATTTATTCCTAATGCTTTTAAAGTTAACACTGCATTACCTGTTGAATATAATACATTTAATAATCAAGTTAGTTATAATTTAATAATAATTAAAAAGAAAAAACGTCCGGTATTGATCACCTAAGTTTATTCGTTGGATTTCTGGAACAGTATTTTCTTCCAATTCATGTTGGTAAGCCCAAGCAGTATACAATCTAAAGCATTTTCCAGGAGCAACACGTCCTGCGCGACCCGCTCGTTGATTTGCAGATGCTTTACTAATTGGCACGACCATTAAACTTTCCATACCTGTACGTGAATTGAAATTGTTTTGCTTTGCAAACCCAGGATCGATGACGTATATTATATTGTCTATTGTTAACGAAGTTTCTGCTATGTTCGTAGCTAAAACTACCTAAAAATTTCAAATTAAAAACATTTACTAATTTGTAAATTAATTATTATCAAAATAATAATAATTTTTAACCTTTCTTGCTCCAGCTGGTGTAGGCATAAAGATTTTAGCTTGCATATCACTGGGAAGATTTGCATAAACTGGTAATATCAACAATTCTCCTAATTTACTACCTAACCTTCGAACCCTCTCTTGAAGCATTTCATAGCAAGTTTCAATTTCTTCTTGGCCTTTATGATACAATAAAATATTTCTTTAACAAATATTAATGGCACAGAATATAAGTCTTTGATATACGAGTTCTTATTTTAAATACAAATTTGAGATCTACGGTAGCTTGGTCGGCAGAGCGAAGAGCTCGTAATCCGGAGGTCCCGGGTCTCGAGCCCAAGTTTCGACCGATTGGCACAAGCACTTCTATAAAATATTACATGTGCTTTGTTTCCAAACCCACCGTAGTAGACCTCCGTTACTGATTAGCATCAAGATGGAGCATAAATAGATCGACATTAAATGATATAAAAATAATGTAAGCTTATCTTTACCTGTTAAAAATACTAGAATATCTCCAGGTGATTGTGTCACGTGTATTTGTAGAATAGAAACTACTGCGGCATCTATATAATCAGCTTCAGGTGCTTTTGTATAAAATATATCAACAGGATATCTTCTTCCAGGTACTTGAAAAATTGGCGCATCATCAAAAAATTCACTAAATTTTGTTGCATCTAATGTAGCTGATGAAATAAGTAATTTCAAATCTGGTCTGAAACGGGCTATATCTTTTACTAAACCAAAAAGAATATCAGTATGCAACGTCCTTTCATGAGCTTCATCAATAATCATTACACTAAAATTTAAAGTGAATTTTATGACAAATAATTAAGAGAGATTTGGATTTAATCTATAATAGTAAAAATATGGGCTTACCTGTAAGATGCTAGATCCGGTTCGCTAAGAAACTCTCGGTGCAATGTACCATCTGTCATGTATTTTATTCGAGTACGATGAGATGTACAATCCTCAAAACGAATAGCGTATCCGACTTCATTTCCTAATTTTACTGCCATTTCATGCGCGACTCTTGCGGCAACGGACATTGCTGCAACTCGTCGTGGTTGGGTGCAACCAATTAGTTTATCACCTTCTGTGAATCCAGCTTCGTATAAATACTGAGGTATTTGGGTAGTTTTACCAGAGCCTGTTTCTCCTTTGATGATCAATACCTGCATAAGATAAAATATTATAATATTTTTAACACGTATCAAATAATCTAGAGTAAAATACATTAAGAGAATAATACCTGATGATCTCTGATGGCTTGAATTAATTCCTTCTTAAATGGATAAATAGGTAAACTTTTTTGGGTTTCTTCAATAGATGTTAGTTTACGTCCTGTAGATGATTCAATCTTTTTTGATTTTTTATCACCAGGCATTTGCAGAGCTTGAATAAATTCTACTTCATTTTCCAAAAGAAGTTCATATTCTTCTTGAGCTGTAAAATTGTTTTTGGGGTAAGATTTTTCAGATAAAGGTAAGTTATATTACATTGTACACTATAATTTACTGTATTAACCTTTCTTATCTTTTGCTCCAAATTTGAATACTGCAGAAGACATTTGATCAGATTCCCATTTGCTTTGCTCTGACTGTGGTGGTTCCTTATTGAAGTATTCTTTCTCTGGTTCAAGCTTTCCCTTTTCTGGCATATGATATCTTTGGATCCGCTCAAGTTCTCGAGCTTTTTCGTGTTCTTGTGCTAAACGAAGCAATTCTTTTTTATGGGCTCGTTCCCTTTTTTCACGTTCTGTAAGTCTAAAAAAATATTGCTATTAGAATTCGCTAGTTATTATGATAATTAAAATAGTACTATGAACAAAATTAAATCTTACACGTCTTCTTCGAATAAATACTCATCATCTATAATATCGGCTTCTAATTCAGCAACTTTGTCTTCTTTACGTTTTTCTAAATATTTTCTACGTGATTCTATACGTAATTTTGGTACGAGTTTTTCTTTCGATTCATCTTCCATAATCTTAAGTCTTTTTGCTGCCTCAGCTAGAAAAAGAAAGTATTATTTAATTTTAAAAAATATCAAAGTTGAGACTTATGAATGTTGCAAATTGTTTCTATTATTTATCTGAATCCTTACCAGCACCAGAACCAACTGGTAATGCCACTTTTCGTACTTTCTTTTCATCTTTGACTTTAAGCCGATTAGCAAATTCATCTCTTTCTTTAATATCGTTTTTTCGTCGTTCTTCCTCGCTGTCACTGTCTTCACTTGAAGATTCTTTCCTTCTGTATTTACTCATGATTATTGTCACCTGTAAAATTTAAGGTTATGTTTTGATTTTATGTTTTAACTATTTTATTAGTAAATATGTATTATTTATATATAAATGATATATCTTTTAAATACTCATAGGTAATAAAATTTAAATGATTTATAAGTTTAGATCCAACTGCTTTTCTAATTAAGAATAAGGAGTCATTGATAAATTATGAGTATGTATGGTGTTATTAACTTATAGGTAATACGAAAAATTGAAATACTTTTATTCATATACTCAACTGTAAAATGATTGTTTACAATCGATTTCAACTAGATCATAAATAAATTTACGTATTAAAATTAAACAGTTTATATACAGAATAACATTAGTTAGGTGAGACTCTATAAAATATGACCAGAGATTGAGTTATAAATGTTATAATTCAAAACTTTAACTGTATTTAACTTTTGCAAGTCCAAGAACTGCAGTATAACATATCTGATGTCACTGTATATCCCAGTCTAAAGGTGCCAGCACTTTTTCTTTAAGGAGTGGGGATTTTTCGCGGCTTTTTGCATCGCGTCTGAATTTTTTTGATGTGCTGATAAAAATGATAAAATATAAATCATTTACATCTTGTGTCAATTGCCACATTATCCATATTATTTATCTCTTGATTCATATTAACCCGTAAAGTCCTGAATGGTCATTTTTTATCTCAACTTTTAACGCTGTAGCTTTTGATGTACGAGTACATACATCCTTCTAAAAATTATTTTTGATAAAAAGTGATAACTCTTGATAATTAGTATAGAAATTCTTATAATTTTTTCAATTTTTATCTGAAATTATTACTTTTTAGCAAAAATTATCAAAAATTACCAAAATTTATTAAAAAATATCATAAATTATCAAAATAGAGGTTCAAAAATAGTACATTACACATCCAGGGAGGAAAAGTAAGAATGGTCGCAGATCGCATGAAAATTGTCACCCGAGCCGGAGGCGTACTAAGCTACGGTTGTTATATTTTGGGGTATTAATATATAATAACTTTTTTTCAGGAATTAGGGAAATAGTAAGCCTAAAAAGGAAATTTTTAATAAAAATTAAAACTATTGAACAGACCGTTTGCCCAACTTAAAATATTAAAATAAATAGCGTTCGTTGGGAATAGTTAATAAATTAATTCTATAGCACGATATCAATAGGTATATTCGTACATTTTCTCACTCAACTTGGCAATCCCGAGTTATAGCGTTTTCGAACGTTGGCTCAAAATCACCTCAACGAATGCGGCTAATCCTTTAGTTAGGATTGATGCGGCATAACAAATATAATTGTCTCAGAACGTCACATAATTAATATACAAAAATTATTTTTGAATCACTTTAAAATTTATTTATTATTTAAAGTATATTTTTAGTGTTAGCATAAGTTATTTATTAATGATTATATGGTTATTTTAATTTTTTCTTTATTGTATATCGCTTCCTCAAAGAGGTATTGTGTTAATTATAAATTTTTTTTATTCAAAAATGTTTAAAACGATTTTATAAGACTTTTGGAACAAAAATTTAGTAGATAGGAGAAAAACTTTTTTCGTGTCTGTGTGTGCGTGTGTGTGTGTATGTATACATGTGTATCTCAAGAATGCATATACAGATTTCAAAGTATAAATATTTGTTTTACTCGGTTCTTTTGTCGCATGAAGTCGGAAAAATAAAACTTTTTGATTTTTAGATTTTTAACTTTTTTATTAAAGGGGTATTATTCTTAAAAATGACGAAAAATTTTTTTGCTTATAATGTAATCTGTTACGTGGGATGGTCGTGGTTCGGGGTCGGTTATTGAGGATTGAAATAATTCAGTTATAACTCGTATATTCAAGTCTGGTTCCTTGAGAGAGAGAAAAGTGGTTCGCATCGCGGTGGCGTCCAGACTCCTCGAGTCGCGTTATCATCCGTTAAAAAAAAATTTCCCGTAATATTTGAACATCGATTGCACTTTTTTGCAGTATTTTGAATTATTGTCATTGCATTATTCTTATGAAAAAAATTCATAAAGTTGAAAATTTCCAAATTTTTTAACTTTTTTTCGTGAAAAACACGCCATTTTTTTGCAGGAGTATTTTAACAAAAAATCTGTATCACCATTTGAAATAACAGCTCAAAATACGTCGGATATGATCTATTTCAAATTTTTTCAAACCTTTTTTTTAGTTGAAAAAAAGCCTTGAAAAAGATGTTGAAGCGCAGGATTTTTGCAAACATTTCATCATATTTATGTATCTTTAAACCATCTCCAGCGTAAACGCAAGCCACTTTACTCCAAAGTTGAATAGCTACAACTTTTCGGTTTTTTTTCTGAAAAAACGAAAAACTGCGCGGACAAACTAAATAGTTTTGCAAACGCTACTACAAAACAAAACGCAGTTTTTCGGTATTTTTTCATCACGATTAATTAATGTTGGCCACTGAGTTCCTGTAGCCGAAACCTTGTGAGTATTTCGATGGTGTAACGGCGGGAAATTTAAAATTTTAGTGACTCCGACGTCCCCGTAAACACTTAAGATGTCTGGCATAATGAAATGCAAGTATTGCTAAAAAATTTTGTTATATACCAATCAGATTTTATACTAAAGATTCTTTCTTAAGCTTTAATTTCTTTTCTTAGTTTGCTCTTTACGATTTTTTTCAAACTGAGATATGTTGCAGATTGAAGAAAAAACCTTATGTTCTGATATGATTGTACATGTGTAATTTCATAAAGTTTTTAGTTTTAGGAAAAAATAAATAAATGTTAATAAATACAGCTTTTATGGAGTATATGAAAAAGGGTACGGATTCGATAAATAATTACGCATTTCGTACATAACATACATATTCATTATTCAAGATTTTACATCATAATATAACATTATCTTTCTAAACACAACGCTAACATATATTTCTATGTGCTCCAATTAGTTCAATTTCTAACTTTCTTATGAGATACCTGGTAATCATGAATATGAATTTTATTGTTCTTTACAAATAATTGAAGTTCTTTTATTGCTATCGATATCTTTTCGCAAATGAGTATTTCAACTTGCATTTGGGATCGACTTAAGCATTTATTTTTACATCGAATTAGGAATTCGATACAGCAATTTTTTAATATAATTCAACGACAAAATTCATATACCTATTCAGTGAATATACAGATAATTATTGGAACCAAATAACATAATTTGAAAATGAATATATTATTGTTTAAAGAATAATATTTCTTTAAAACAAAATTATTTAAGAAATGCAATAAATAAAATTACAACGGCTTAAGGTAATTCTTTACAGAAAAGATAACTTCAAAGTATTAAGTCTATGTATTGAAATCAAAATATTATTATTTCAGAATTCCAAGAAAATAAAATACAGAGTTCAGGAGATCTGATAAAATATTTCTGATTTATATTCGTAATAGTTAATATGATGAAAGAAAACTCATATAACACACTTTTAAATCTAAATATTATACTTTGAAATCAGAATTCTTTGTAAAATTGATATGAAAAAATTTGAAATTTTTCTGGAAATTTAACAAATTTGGTAAGTTATTTGTTTCTTTACCAAAGAATCACCTTGACTGGAAATTACTTTTTGTATGGAACATATTAATTAAAATATTATGGAAGAAGCAATGATAGTTTTCAAATTGCTCAATCATGTTTTGCAAACTTTATTATAATGCAATATGTAAACTTCTAACCACAGGCACTGTTTATGTATGAAAAACTTAATACCTAGACAATAAATGTCGGTTAATCGCGTTAATCAGTTAAAATCTGTATAGTAACATTCACAAAGAATATTTTCTCGATCTTTGAGAAAAAAGGCAAGTTTAACAATAATCTCCATCACATATTAACAATATTACAAGCTTTTTCGTTTAAATTGGTTTGCCCTTCAATGCAACTCTCACTCATTATTATCAAGATAATATATCTTTGATAAAAATCTTTTCGAAATTCTTAAATAATCTACTAAGGACACTTTCATTTTATTATTTAGTCAGTTATTAATTGTATCGAGCTTCTGAAATTGATTAAAAAATATATACTAATCAGAAGCCTGTGTAAATAAGGCACACAGAATTTATTGTTATACGATCACAATATTGACAATGCTTTGTTGCAGATAATAGTAAGAAGAATCAGTAGTCACCATTCAGAAAATCTAACGAGTAATAAAATTATTATATTTTGAAAAATATACCGTAAAATAATTACGTACAATTGATAGATCTGTTAAAATATTTTTCTATTTTAACACATAACTTCAGTATGCTGTTCGTCATCGATCTCAAAGTTTAAAAATGTGTTTGTTAAAATACGAACATGTTTAAAAGATTAAATCTATTCTTTTCTCTTAGATTTTGATGACAAATAAATCAAATACATATTACAAGAATGCGGCGCAATGGAATGAATTGTCAAGTATTATTGAACTGAAAGTGAAAAATATAATAAACTATTTAGAAAAACAGTGGTTAATATGTCTATTCATCCTACAAGATTTTTGGATTTATGAGAAATAGGTTTGGCCCGCCATACAGTGTGATCTGTTCATCAGTCATTCAATTCTTATATCTTGAAATACATAACTTTCTTGTTAACTACAAGCTACTAGAGTTGATTGATTATTAATTTAGCGGAAGTTAAGTTGATGTGTAACATTACAAGCTCTTAAAGAACTAAACCTGCTAAAATGATAACAAAGCTTCCAAAGCCATTCATTGTTACATGGACAAAAATTACGAAATTCAGCTGCCTGCTGAAAAAAGGCTTAAGGTATTTTTTTTTGTTTTGAAAAAATATTTGTTTTTCTCGAAAAATAATTCATACAACAAATAATACAGTATTCTAACAGTGATCTACATACTAACAGTGGAACCTCGTCAACTGGTAAACAATATGAAAGTGTATACTTTTGCAATAAAAGAATTTGTAAAGCATTTAAAATTTTAAAAACATGCTTACAAATATGATAGTTTAAAACTTATTGAATCAACTAACATTAATTTATATCAATTTCATATAAATTTCACAAAATTACACACTTGTATGTATAACATTAAAAGGTATACAATAAATGTGTAAAAAATTTCTACGTACTTGCGTAAATTTTATGTAAAATTGAAATTTGATTTAAAATTTATTTTATCACGTAAATTTTATGTAAAAAATACGATTTAGGGAACGAGATTTGCACATAATCAGTGTAAAATGTTTATAAAAATATTCATATTGCCTTTTTAGACAAAGGTTGTATAAAAAGTAATGAAAATTTTCGCAATGTACATACATTTACTAGAAACAAGCTTTTAATTTTATAAATACGATATTTCTAAAATTCCATCTCGAACGATAATAAAATAATTCATGATATTTAATACAATTTCTAAACCTAGTAGTTGAAATTAAAAATTGCTCCTCGAGAGATTAAATACTCAACGAATTCTTAATGCATTGCAAAGGTAAAGCTAATAATTCATACTACCAGTAGATGTTTAATACGCGTGAGATATTCGAGTAAAATCGTTCGTCACGACAAGCAGTAGCAGCGAAACGCATTCGAAACAATATACAAAGTCAGTTGAAAGATCTTGAGAGTCTTGTAGGTGTGTTGTCCACTACGAAGGAAAATCCAGTGGCACTTGTCCTCATGAAATAAAATGAATAATAGAATAATCGATTGGATAATTCGAGTATTTTACTTGTGGCATTGGCTTGTGTATCTGCATAATCGTCCTGCCATCGCTCGATTCCGTGCAAGAGGGGGCGGCGGGATAGGGGAGGTGGGGGGTTGGGATGATATCTCCTAAGTCGACGTAAAAAGACGGGGGAGGAGGAGGGTGGATGGGCGTGGGCGTGGGCG